>CAIGRB010087175.1:58693-69170 GCA_903798255.1 Fraxinus quadrangulata | reverse complement strand
AATATATACGTGATAATAAATATTAAATTATATTTTTAATTTTTAATTAAGTAAAATTAGATATTAATTAGTATACATGAACGTGAATAATGAAATATATTTTTGAACGTGAAATTCTAATTAACTTATAATTAATAATATTGAAATGTATAAATGAAGATAAATATTAATTAAATGAATATGAATGTTAATTAATAATATGAAATTTCTTCATTAATGAATACACATGTGAAATGAATATATTGATGGTAACTAAATGATTAAATATATATTGAAAAATAAAAAAGTAATGTATTATTGAAATAATTGAATTATAGTAAGTTTAGAACCGTCTAAAACAATTATTCTCACTTAATGTGATATTTAATATATTATAGATAAATATGAATTTTTCTTTAGAGGCGTACACGCAAAGGGGTCACTCAATTTTCTTGTCTCAAAAATCATGATTGTGTGATAAAGAAAGTTAAATTTTATTCGATGAATAACGCTTCTCAATAACATAACATCCTTTCAGTAATTTGAACAGAAATGTATTGTACTTTGGCTTTAATAACAAAATTGATGAACACTGTTTGGTCATAAGGTTCGAGAGAGATTCAATTTATACACGTTTGTTCAGTGTTTTTAAACTTTACCAAAACATAAAATTGTAAAAGATGGAATTGGGAACAAAGTTGTTGCATGGACCCTATACAACGAGGGGCGCCGCCTACAGGACCCATGTCACAACCCATGGAATTATAGGTAAAGATTATACACAATTAATTAAAGCTCCGAGATTTGATGCTTTTTCATTGAAGTTTGACAAAAGGTTAAAGTTAAACTGGTAGAGGTAAATAATTGAAGACCAAAAGTTTTTCACATAGTGGAATATTATAGGTCAAATATAGTGGTGTCAATTTTGTTCATTGTTCATTGAAGACCAAGAGCTATTTTCGGCCCGTGACGAGCTGGGCCTGAAAAAAAATAATAAATAAAATAAAATAAATTTTAGGCAGCTACTTGATATTGATATATATATAAAAAGTTAACATAAAATCAAGAGCTGGTAGCAGGTAGTTGCTTGTAATTCCTGATATTTATATTAAAAAAAGAAAAGAAAAAACCATGAGCCGTCTCAATTTGATAAGGTTCGAGCTAAAAACTCGGATCAAGCCTAAATTTATTGGTCGAGCAAAACTCGGACAAAAAAAAAAAGCGTGAATCATTTCTACTCGAACTGAGTTCGAACCTCAAATTTCAACGTGAATCGGCTCGACTTGACTCGTTGACATTGGTAGCCGCTCTCCTATAAGTGGGGGCCTGCCCCCCTAGTTGTACAGGGCCAATGGCACAATCCACGGAATTGGAGGTAAAAATTATTGAGTCATGCTATGTTAACATAACCCTTAACATAAGGGGTAACATAATAGCCTCCCAACGATTATGTTCTTCTAGCAAAATTCAAAATTATTAAATACACATGGCTCCGAGATTTGAGAGAGATGCAATTTATATATGCTTTTTCATTGATGTTTGACAACAAGTTAAACTGTTAAGAGGTAAATAATTAAAGACCAACAGTTTAATAGGATTTCACATAGTGGAATCATAGGTCAAAATTATTTTACCTAAATACACCGACGCAGTATCCATGTAAATTTTTACTCGATTAGTGAACTTCCAATGAAAATCTCAATTAGATCACTCATGTTTTTATTTATCCCAATTGAATTACTTAAATTTCAATCTAGTTTCAAATTTCACATTATGTTATAATTTCTATATATTTGGTTTAACGAAACCTTTGTATATTTTTCGCCATAGTCACTTTTAGTATTAAGTACGATCTATATTGTCACTATATTATGCATACTCTGAAAAATTATGGCAATTACAGAAATTTTCTCACTATAATACTACGATGGTAGTTAGACACAATCTGTCATAGTATTAGTTACTGTAGACAAATAAGAGATTGTTATAACTTGATGAAATTAATGAAGTTATAATGTTAATATTTTCTTGTAATCATATTAAAAATTTATAGGTTAAAATTCATAATGTTTTCTGAATCGCTATCTCGTATGATCAAATTTACCGAAAAATGAAAGTCTTTTTTAGCCCCCATTTGACCATTTTTATTTTTAATTTTTTTTCTATATACTCATTTTCGACTACACATTCACATAATAAAATATTTTGAGCCCGTTTGAGTCTCATTTTTAGTGTTGAATATATTTTGAAATAATAAATTATTGGAACATGTGTGGTTAAAAATGAAAAAAAATAATTTGAATTACGTGTAATATAATTTTATTAAAAAATATGATTATAAAGAAGAGAGAAAAATGTATTTTGAAAATGTTTGGGTAAAAATTTCGATTGTGTTTGAAAAAAAAAATACACAAAACGTATGTGGACACGTGTCAATCAGATCTTGGCCAGTTCCTAGGTTTATCCAAATAGTTCTCGTACTGGAAAAGTGTTTCCATATTAGATTAGCGTTTCACGAATTCTCCAGAGATATGGAGGCTCTTCGAGAACTTTACTCATTTAACTTTGAGCTGCACTATAAATACATCCATCTCCCTCGGCAATTGAGGACAAAATCCAGCAAGCAATCATTGTTACAGCTTACAAACAAATCAAGTTTTCGCGCAATTAAATAGACTCATTTTTTTGCTAAGCAAGATCGCAAAATGTCGCTAATTCCAAGTGTTTTCGGTCGACGAAGCAATGTTTTTGATCCATTCTCGCTCGATCTTTGGGACCCTCTTCAGGATTGGCCCTTTAATTCAGCCATCTCGGCCCCTGTTCGTTCAGACCTCTCTAACGAGACGTCTCAATTTGCCGCCACCAAGATTGACTGGAAGGAGACGCCGGAAGGCCACGTGTTCAAGGCTGACGTTCCCGGACTGAAGAAGGAGGAAGTGAAGGTTGAAGTTGAGGAAGGTAACATTCTGCAGATTAGCGGAGAGAGGAGCAGGGAGGAGGAGGAGAAGAATGATACCTGGCACCGCATGGAGAGAAGCTCAGGAAAATTCCTCCGCCGGTTCAGGCTTCCGGAGAATGCGAAGATAGATCAGATCAAAGCAAGTATGGAGAATGGGGTGCTGACTGTCACTGTCCCCAAGGAAGAGGTGAAGAAGTCTGAAGTCAAGTCCATTGATATTTCTGGCTGAATAGAGTGTTATATATTTTGAGCATGCATGTGAATCTGGATTAATGTTTGTTGCCGTGTCTGTTTTACTGTATCTGTACTGATGAAGTTGATCGATTTGAAATAAAATGTGAATTTGTGTGATTGTATTTGTTGATGTTTGTTATAATCCAAATGTCCAGAATTAAAACCGTCTTCAATAATTTGACAATGAACAAACAATTTTTGTAATATGTTATTTTGTTGTGTTGACAATAATTCTTTAGGACTTATTTGTTTCTGATTAAAAATAGTTATTTGATTTATTCGTCGAATAAAAATTAATAATAACGATTAATTTTTAAATTTTAATACGATTTTAATCTTTATTAAATATATTCTTAATATATCTCATGAGTTTATCGATTGATTTTTTGATTTTACTATGATTATATACGGAGTGTCATAAAAATTAATATAATTGTCAAATGGCACCTTTTTATTGGGAGTGACTGTGAGTTCAGTTGTTCAATAGGGATGTTATTTGACAATTATGTGTGAACCCCAATGTACCTCTTATCATTTTCTTTGATTTTTTTGCGTTTTTCTGATCCTTGTACGTAAGGAAGCAGACCCAATTGTTGAAATGGGAAAGCAACTGCAATTGTTGAAAAAAATGAGTCTTTCTTAACTTTTTGCAGAATGAATTACCTTAAATGCCCCTTGAAGAAATGCTGAAGAGGACATTTTCGATAATTCAAAGCTTCATTTTGTTCAACAATTGTTGTTGCTTTCTTGATTCAACAATCGCGATTGCTATCTTTTTACATTACACAGTATAAAGGTTGAAAAAATGCTAAAAATTTGCAAAGTGTCGGGGCTCAATTAAATTACTTTATAATTAAGTCACTGAATATCTATTTATCTACTAGCATTAGTAAAACTAAAAGTGGATTCCTACGTGAATGTTAAGTTTGAAGGATTATATTAACGTGATATCATAACAAAGCACCCAAAAGAATTAGTTGTATAATAAAACTTTTGAAAAAAAAAAGTTTCATAATATTTAATTAAAGTTGATGAAATCTGTGATTATAAAGTTGATTAAAGTTGCGAGTTTAATAAAATATGAAATTAAAATTAATTTTCACTTTAATCTAATTTTTCAACAACTTTATAAATTATTCTGAACAAAAACTTGGTCTTTTTTGAGCAATTATTTCTCATAGATAGAAAAAAGAATGGGACCTTCCTACCTTTGCCTCGTTTCATTTTGGTGCAAAATCTTCTAGATGACCGTCCAATTTCTTTAGATTATTCGTTAAGTGCTCTAAATAGGGCTAAAAGGGCTAAAATTAAAAAAAAAAAAGGATAATTGTCACATTACTCCCCTAACATTTGCATGTCTTGTGTAATATTTAATAGCCTTTCATTGTGGCGCAAAATCTCCCTAAATCATCACCCAAATGTTACGGAATACAATATTTTTATCTTTTCTTCCCCGATAAAACCTTGTAACATGACGAATTTACCCTCTCTTTAAATAAAAAAATGAAAAAATGAAAAAAAAAAATCAATTGTAAAGTGCAAACGAGTTTCAATTAACCCCATTGGGCTCCTATCCACCACGACTACCACAACCTTTTCCACCTTATCCACTTCTATCCCAATTTTGCAACACTAAGTTTTTTTATTGACATTCTGGTTTACATTCTACCATGTGACACAGTTCTACAATTGATTTGTTCAACTAAATTTTGTTAGTAACTAGAGCTTTTTGACACATAATGAAATGTCATCCAAGATGTATACAATGAATATACAATAGAAATTTCTTTCGGTCCATAGTCCAAACTGTTCAACTTAGTAGATGAGGAGAATTTATTATACCAAGAAACTAAAATTATGTTTATAAGATTTGATACTCTTAATCTAAATCTAAATAATTCTCTCAAACTTTTAATGTATACAATAATGATCTAATTGCTATGTTGAGTTTATGAATAGCCTACGCATTGTTGAGTATTTATATGAGTCTTCTTTTGGAGTTATAGATGAACTAGAATACAAAAAAGAAGTTGAAATCAATCAAACCTACAAAATTCAAAAAAGAAAATTCAGGCCGAGCTGGAGCGCCGGGGAGAGCGCCAAGGGCGACACCTTGGCTCCTAGCGCCTGTCCCATTTTTCTTGCTGGACACTGCATCAACTCGGCACCTCCGGCTCCATCATTTTCTTTTAAAAATACTTCATCAATCCCTAAGTCCTTATCCCAATCAAACTCTCAATTCATGATGAAATTTAATCCTTGACCAATTTGGACTTCCAAACCAACATTATCTAGGCTTTACCATGAATCAAACTTTCAAATCTCATGGAATTTGAGTCACAAACATAACAGATGTTCTAGGTACTGCTTCGGCCATTAGCCATGCATGCATTTATTCACGATATGGTTGTGATGTAGTTCAAAATTAATGAAAATACAAGAGGAAAAAGAAGAAGGATAAAGGTGGTGTTTAAGAGTAGATTTTTCTCTTCAAAAAAATTTGACACTTTAAACAACGATGAATCCTCCAATAGTCCTCGATCTATCAGGTCCAACTCCAATTTAGTGGGGGCATCTACCCATGAGCTCGGCTCATCACTTTGACCAGTCGAGCTCAAGCTCATTCGAGCACAAGTCGAGCTCGATTTCTGCTTGTGCTCAAGGGTCGAGCTTGGCCCACAAGATCGTGAGCTCATGAGCTGAACCGAGCCCACGAGCTCATGTTTTTTTTAGTTTGTTTTTACTTTTTTCTTGACATTTTTTTACGAGCCCACGACCTACGAGCCGAGCCCTGTTCAATGGGCTCGTGAACTTTATGCTCGTGGGTCGTTCGCGAGCTCGACGAGCCAAGCCCTATTCGGCTGGCTGGGGGCGGCTCAAGTTCGTGTTCGTCCCGAAACGAGACCGAATCGTCCATGAGCTGAGCTTTGACAGGTCGATGAGTCGACGAGTTACTCGGCCCTTTTGCCACCCCAACTCTAATTCTCTAATTGAATTTGATTAAAAAAACCTAAATCATCATTCAATGATAAATTCTCTGTAGCCACCATTCATGCTTCTACACCCACTGGCGGACCCAGCACCCGGCGAGCCCGGGCGGCCGCCCGTGCTGGATCCTATTTAAAACAATCATTGATCTCGACTTTGACACATAATGAAATGTCATCCAAGATGTATACAATGAATATACAATAGATATTTCTTTCGGTCCATAGTCCAAACTGTTCAACTTAGTAGATGAGGAGAATTTATTATACCAAGAAACTAAAATTATGTTTATAAAATTTGATACTCTTAATCTAAATCTAAATAATTCTCTCAAACTTTTAATATATACAATAATGATCTAATTGCTATGTTGAGTTTATGAATAGCCTACGCATTGTTGAGTATTTATATGAGTCTTCCTTTGGAGTTATAGATGAACTAGAATACAAAAAAGAAGTTGAAATCAATCGAACCTACAAAATTCGAAAAAAAAATTCAAGCCGAGCTGGAGAGCCGCTCCCCGGCGCTCGAGCGCCAAGGGCGACACCTTGGCGCCCAGCGCCTGTCCCATTTTTCTTGCTGGACACTGCATCAACTCGGCACCTCCGGCTCCATCATTTTCTTTTAAAAATACTTCATCAATCCCTAAGTTTTTATCCCAATCAAACTCTCAATTCATGATGAAATTTAATCCTTGATCAATTTGGACTTCCAAACCAACATTATCTAGGCTTTACCATGAATCAAACTTTCAAATCTCATGGAATTTGAGTCACAAACATAACATATGTTCTAGGTACTGCTTCGGCCATTAGCCATGCATGCATTTATTCACTATATGGTTGTGATGTAGTTCAAAATTAATGAAAATACAAGAGGAAAAAGAAGAAGGATAAAGGTGGTGTTTAAGAGTAGATTTTTCTCTTCAAAAAAATTCGACACTTCAAACAACGATGAATCCTCCAATAGTCCTCGATCTATCAGGTCCAACTCCAATTTAGTGGGGGCATCTACCCATGAGCTCGGCTCATCACTTTGACCAGTCGAGCTCAAGCTCATTCGAGCACAAGTTGAGCTCGATTTCTGCTTGTGCTCAAGAGTTGAGCTTGGCCCACAAGATCGTGAGCTCATGAGCTGAACCGAGCCCACGAGCTCATGTTTTTTTTAGTTTGTTTTTACTTTTTTCTTGACATTTTTTACGAGCCCACGACCTACGAGCCAAGCCCTGTTCATGGGCTCGTGAACTTTATGCTCGTGGGTCGTTAGCGAGCTCGACGAGCCAAGCCCTATTCGGCTGGCTGGGGGCGGCTCAAGTTCGTGCTCGTCCCGAAACAAGACCGAACCGTCCATGAGCTGAGCTTTGACGAGTCGATGAGTCGACGAGTTACTCGGCCCTTTTGCCACCCCAACTCTAATTCCCTAATTGAATTTGATAAAAAAAACCTAAATCATCATTCAATGATAAATTCTCTGTAGCCACCATTCATGCTTCTACACCCATGAGCAGCAACGAAAATCAAAAAAGGATTTAGAATACGAAGAAACTTAGAATCTTAGTAGGCCCATTTCTAGAATATTGGGTGCTTCTTCCAAGTTGAAGAAATTCGAGGAGGCAGCTGCAAGTCTACGCTAGTCGATTTAGCCGATAGTGGCATCATTATTTGGTTTAAACAAAGTAAAGAGATATTTATTTTTATTAATATTTTTTAAATTTTAATTGGGACTTGTCTGCCCTTTTTGAAAAAAAAAAATCGAGGTTAATTAATTATTTTTTCTCCTTTTCTTTTTGTTTGTTTAAAGATGGGGTAAATTCATCGTTTTACAAGGTTTTATACAGAAAAACGATGAAAAAGTTGTTTTCCACAAAGTTTGAGTGATTTAGGGTGTTTTGCATTAAAATGAAAGGTTAGGAGGTGTTACGCGAAATATGAAAATGTTAGAGGGTGCCAATTATCCTATTTTAATTTTGGTTATATTTGCTGCACTTAACGATTAAACTAATGAAATTGGACATAAGGGTATTTTGCAAGATTTGGCTCATCTAGGGAGGTATTGAACCAAAATGAAAGGTAGAAAAGTATTCCATAATAGAGGTAAGGATCAAAGAATTTTGTGCTAATTACCAAAAAGAATCCCAAATTTTTTTGACAAACGATATTCTTCAATTTCTTAGCCATTGTTTGGGTTCCATTCAAATGAGATTTTAGAAAAATGTATTTTGGAATAGTAATTTTTTAGAGAATGTGTGATTAAAAAGTAAGGAATAATTTTAAATTTACGTGCATATTATTTTATTGAAAAATATATAATTAAAAGTAAAGAAAAAAAAAATCCATTAAATTAAAATGGAGCCCAACGGGGGCTTAAATTTCGTTAAACAGGAACAACACGAAATTGTTGTCCCGTTGTCCTATTGTCTTCATCACTTTGAATCCAAGTTAACACCCTAAACGACGAATACATGCAAAATTGAGAAAGAGTTATAATCTCTTTCGTCCTGTTTGATGTCAATTGTTTTAAATTTTTTTTTATTATATGATTATTTTCAATAAAATATTTACAATAAAATATTTTACACGTAAACTTAAATTTTTTTTCTATTTTTTAACTACACGTTCTTCTAAAAATATTATTCATTTTTTTATTTTTTGGTGAAATAATGGTCACCAAACAGGAACTTCAATGGTGAGGGACCCGTCTCCACCTTCTGAAAAAAAGTATTAATGTGTTTTAATTTTCTTATAAAAAGTTAATGGTACAGAACCCGTCTACACCTTTGCAAGGTTAGGGATCCAACTAAGCTTATGTTTGGTTCAACCGAAAGTTAAATTTAAATTTAAATCAATTAATAATTAATTTTAATTAAATTCATAACTTTTCAATCACATGTTTCACTTTTATCAAATATCTAAAGAACTTTAATTTTTATCTAAACCAAACAAAAACCATATTTATTTCTAATTAAAATTTTTGTCAGGCTGATCTTTTCCATAATAAAGGACCAATTGCACATCAAAACACGAGTTAGGAATGTTTGTGTCAAAGATCTTAGTCATACAGTTGAACTAAATGGATCTCCTAACATTTTTTTCTTCTTGTCAAGGACATGCTTTGATTCTTGCGCAAAACTTGGCTCAATTTCAACACTAAAATATTCTGTATGTAAATCTAAATTTTTTCCTACTTTTTAATCGTACGTTTTTCAAAAAACCACTATCTAAAAATTCATTTTAATGATCGTCAAATATGGGCATTGGAATTTTTTTTGAATTTACAAATAAAATATCTTATCGAGAGAATGTATAATTGAAAATGAATTTGAAAAAAAAAAATGTTTGGATGATTGTCAAAAAAAGGCTACTACCACGAAATTTTCTTAAACACTCCTGCTGTAAAGCATGTTGCAATATTTTATTGCCCTCCCTCGCCCTCCAAAGGATCAAATCAAATTCCTAGTCCACTCATATTTTTCATAGTTTTCTTCAAACACGCAAGTTTGGGTATGCACGTGCCAGAAAAAAATAGACATATGACAGACACTGTATTTTTCAAAGTTTGGAAATATAAGCTATAATTCTTCCCAAAAGAAATCTTGACTGATTCGAGCCTGCGTCTCATTTGATCAAAGAATATTAAGACACAGCATACTGAGGCGAGCAATAGGGTCTTCTTCATCATGGATAATCATGGCCAGAATATCCAGCAACATAGTAAAAGATGCCGTTTAGTACTCTTTCCATTGCCATTCCAAGGACATATAAATCCCATGATTCAGCTGGCAAACATCCTTCACCACAAGGGATTCGATATCACCATCATTCTCGTCAAATATAATTGTCCAAATCTCTCTCAATACCCTCATTTCACCTTACAGATAATACCTGATGGCTTAACAGAAAGTGAAGTTTCCACTATAGAAGCTGCTTTAATTCCTAAACTTAACGCCAGATGTGTCGGTCCATTTCGCGACAGTTTGGCTCAATTATTGTCTGATGATCCTATAGCATGTATAATTACAGATGCCATTTGGTATTGCACACAGGAAGTGGCTGACAACCTTAAGATTCCAAGGATTGTACTCCGTACTAGCAGTGTGAGTTCCTTTTTAGCCTATGCTGCTTTGCCACTCCTTCAAGATAAGGGATACCTCTCCATGAAAGGTACTTTTCTTTTTGTTGGATATTTGGCCCTAAATCTTTTAAGATGACAAAAGAAAGTCAGGAAAATCATTGCAAGAGTTGAAAGAAGGAAGCAATAATTCTCCATGAATGGAAACACAGTATTATTGCAAAAAAAAAAAAAAAAAAAAAAAAAAAA
>CAIGRB010087175.1:43743-57753 GCA_903798255.1 Fraxinus quadrangulata | reverse complement strand
AGAGAGAGAGAGAGAGAGAGAGAGAGAGAGAGAGTCCAATTTGGGGCAGAAGATACACACGACCAAGAGTGAAAAGAAGTGAGAAAAATAGAGAAGAAAGGGAGAGAATATAGGCACGGCCGGTGTATTGGGAGAGTTGGTAGAAGTTTGTATATAAAGCTTTGATTAGTTAGTTGATTGTCCGTCAGTGAACTACATAAATTTTTGTTCTGTCTTTTCTATTTTTATTTCATTTTTGGTGCATTTATTATTGTGCAGCGGTGATTAAATCCCAAAGCACATAAAATTTTTCAAAGCCAAATAGCTTAATTTGTTGCTAAATATTCTGCCTCGATAATGGATTGCACAACAACTTCTTGCTTTCTCGAATTCCATGAAAAGATGCCGAACTGAAGGAAAAACTGAATCTTGAAGTACTCTTATATCATCTACGCAACCTGCCCAATCACTATCACAATAGCCACTCAATCATCCATCTACAAAATTTTGAAACCACACTCGGAAACCAATAGTTCCTTTAAGTACCTCAAAACTTGTTTTGCTGCTTTGAAATTGATGTCTCTTGGAGATTGCACAAGTGTTGACATAAGACTCGTAAAAATCAAGTCCGGCTTTGTTGAATTCTAGTACAAGAAGCTTACAATTAAATTTCTGTAAGTACTTTTATTTGCCTTTTCTGTGCCATTTTCTTTAGACAGTTTTACATTAATCCCAAGAGGTGTTTCTGTTAGTTTGCAATTTTCCATCTTAAATTTTCTCAAAATTTCCCCCATGTACTTCTTTTGAGACATGAATATACCATGGTCAATTTGATGAATCTCCATGCCAAGAAAGTAGCTCATAACTCCAAATCAGTCATTCGAAACTACTATTTCATTAAATTCAGCCATAATGTTCTTCGTTTCCAATTCCATTTGTTCCAGTTAACAATAAATCGTCCACTATAGTGAAACTATCAAGACACCAGCATTTTTCCACTTTTTTACACAAAGAGCGGCTTCATTTTGACTCTTTTGAAATCTTTTTTGTTGAAGATACCATCAGTTTTGTTATACCGTGCTCTAGGCACTATTTTAAACGATGTAGCACCTCCTTTAATTTGTAAACTTTGTCTTCCTTTCCAGCAATGATGAACCACATTGGCTGTTCAACGTATTTCTCCTCCTTCAATGTGCCATTTTAGAAAGTCGATTTAACATCCAAATGATATACTTCCCAAATTTTTAATGGCAGCAAGTGCAAGGAGTAGTCTTGTTGTTTCCAATCTTGCAACCGGAGCAAATGTTTCATAATAGAGAACTCCAAATTTTTTGTGAATATTTCTATACTATGAGTCTCACCTCATGTTTGTGGATTGAACCATCCCAAGTCAACTTTTTTCTGTAGACCCATTTTATACCATCGACTTGCTTATGAGTTGGCTTGTGAGTAAACTCCCATGTTTAATGTTTCTTAGTTATTGTTATTTCATTTTGCATAACATCTCTCCATTCTCGACTTTCAATTGCAGCCATTCTGCAATTTTCATAAATCTCAGCCAATGATTTAGTTTTTCGAACTTGAAGGACCATCAGATTCTCTATCCAAATTTCAGGAGTGATTTCTTCATTTTCTATGGCAACTACGTCTTGAGTCTCAATAGTAGATTGATTTTCAACCTTTGCCTCTTTTGAGTTCCAACTAGAATTCTCACCAACCTTCATCTCTCTACTTATAACAACTTGTTCTTTTCAAGGCTAAAGATTCTTGAACTTTTTGATCTAGAGTAAAAGCTCCATTTTTTTTTTTAACTTCTCTACTCACATCAGGAATGTGAAATATAACATATTGACCCAAAGATTTTAATGGGATTTGCAGAAGGTCTAGTTCCAATCCAGACTTACAAAAGGTTTTGTACAACCTTAGTTGAAAGCCTATTTTTCAAATACACTGTGGTATAGACTGCCTCTGGCCAAAACTTCTTAGGAAGCTTTTTCTCAATGAGCATACATCTTACCATTTCCATTATTGTTCCATTTTTAAATCTGAAACACGTCGTGTTTAAGTGTATATGCCATTGTTGGTAGCCATTCTATTTCTTTCTCCTCACAAAATTTATCAAATTTTGTTGATGTATATTCCTTTCCCCTGTGTGATCTCAACTTCTTCAGTTTGCAGGCAGTGTGAGTTTCTACTAGAGTTAAATTTCTTGAGGATAGAGAAAACTTTGAGACTTTCTACTCATGAAATACACCCATGTCATTCTTGATTAATCATTTATGAAAAGAATGAATATCCGTTTTCACTCAAGGAGGGAGTCCTCATTGGTCCATAAACATCAGTGTGGACTAGTTCCAATTCTTTACTAGCCTTTACACCACTTGAGGGAAAAGAAAGTATTTGTTATTTTCCTAATTGACAACATTCACCCACTTTTTTACTCGGATTTATAAGAGGTAAATATCTAACCAGGCCCTTTTCATAAGAATGTTTGAGCGATGATAAGTAAAGTGGCCAAATCTCTTGCGCCGAAATCAAGTTTCATCAACATTACTTCCATAAGCATGTGAACTAGGACAAGAAGACCAATTTAGTGGAAAGATGCAATTTGTCACTTCAACATTCAACAACTCTGCTCCATATGAATCAAAAATCTTACAAAATTTATTTCTAAATGTACCTTTACTTTTATGCCCAACAATAGTATCCTTTATACATCATTTAAGCCACACTTAAAAAGATTTTTATCTAAATTTTTTACTAGTAAGACATTTGAGATAAGATTAGTACCTTTACTTTTATGCACAACAATAGTCTCTTTGCCTTCAACATTAACATATTGTGAATTTTCCATCTTCACTTTGGTCTTGATTGAAGTTGTTCAACTGATTCCGCAAGTGTACGATTACAATAAATAGTAAAATGAATTTAACAAGTCCAAGTGTCGTCCCACATAATCTATATTGTTTTATCCTTTTTGCCTACAATCCTGCTCTAGGTAATTTGGTATGTTAGAAACTTTGCAAGGTGGATATTTTTCTCTATTGTCAACCTTTTTTGTGGTAGACTCAACACCTTTACCATTATCATTTTTTTCCAATAGGTTGGTTTCTTGCAGGAAATGTATTTCCCCTGTGCCTCACTTGAAAAGCTTCTTCAAGAGACTCTTCATTTCTTTTACTAGTTCTTTATTCATAGGATTGTAGAGATCCACTAAGATATATGACTGTCAACTTGCTAAGATCCTTTGATTCTTGAATTGCTGAAATTTTTTACTCAAACTTTTCAGGCAAACTAATCAAAATCATTTCAATGATTCTTTGACAAATTTTTTTTCTCTATGAAGCATCATCTGATTCACAATTTCTATGAGTTTTGAAGAGTACTGCATGACAGAATGTGCTTAAGTCATCTTCAAAATCTTGAATTCTCTCCTCAACATTTGCAACTTCATTGTTACAACTTTTTGGTGCTTGAAACTCCTCCGTAAGAATTCCCAAGCATTGTTTTGTTGTGATTGAAACAATTCTTGGAAAAATATGTTCTGACACAGCATAATGAATGAAGGAAAGAGCTTTATAGTTTTTGGCGAACTCTTCCTTTTGCTGTTTAATTTGTGATATAGTTTGAGTTTTTGCCTCATTTACAGGCACAAAACCCTTCTTTAATGTTTTCAATAGATCATAAGCCATCAAGAAAGCTTTCATCTTTATTATCCAAAAACCATAATTTTCTCCAATGAAAACAGGAGGTGCAGGTAAATAAACACTTGTTATTGCTATACACAATATTATCTTTGGCCCTTAAGATCATAAAAGCTCTTATACCATGTAAGTTTTGTGATGGAGAATAATTCTTCTTCTTTGTTTGTGCTTTCGGAAGGGAAAGATAATCTGCGAAAGTTAACAGAGCATTCTGTTTTATTGTTCTCAGTTTTCTAAAACATACATATACCCTTCACAAGTTTTTTAACCACTCTGCCTACTGCATAAGACTTCACATTTTTGCACCACATAATTATCAAAAGGTACGGACAACTTTTTCTTAAATTAAAGTTTAAACCATACATCACAAAATGGTCACTGCATCAAAAAGATTTACTGCACTCTAGCAAAAGGTCACTGCATCAACTTACCTAATTCTTATCATCCTTTCTTGGACAGATTCCGAAATGGACGAACCAGTTGCGGAGTTCCCACCTCTGAAAGTTAAGGATATTCCTAGGTTTGGAACAGATTATCCAGAGGCTGTCAATCAGTTCCTAGCAGAAGTGGTGGAAGGATCAAAGAAAGCTTCAGGCCTTATTTTCAACACCTTTAAAGAAATAGAAGAGCCTGAATTAGCCAAACTTGGTGAACAATTTCTCAAGCCTACTTTTGCAATTGGCCCATTTCATAAATATTTTTCAGCCTCCCCGAGTAGTTTATGGACCCAAGATCGAACCTCGATATCCTGGCTGGATAAACAAGCACCCAAATCAGTAATCTATGTTAGTTTTGGAAGTATTGCAGAGATGGATGAAGAAAAATTAAACGAAGTAGCTTGGGGGTTGACCAATAGCCAGCAACCATTTTTATGGGCTTTTCGGCCTGGATTAGTCCAAGGATCGAAATATCTTGAAATTTTGCCAAAGGAATTCTGGGAGGCGACTAGTAAACGGGGTTATATTGTAAAGTGGGCACCCCAACAAGAAGTTTTATCTCATCCTGCCATTGGTGGCTTTTTGACTCACAGCGGATGGAACTCAACTCTAGAGAGCATTTGTGAAGGTGTTCCAATGATATGTTCATACTTCTTTGGCGATCAGATGGTGAATTCCAGATATGTGAATGATATTTGGAAAGTTGGGATTAAGTTGGAGAAAGGGCTCGAAAGATTCGATATAGAAAGTGCAGTTCGAAAACTGATGACAGGAAAGGAAGGGGAAAATATCAGAAGGAATATAATGAGTTTGAAGGAGAAATTAAATCTCTCGCTGAAACCGGATGGTTCTTCATATCAATCACTTGATAACTTGGTTGATTTCATTTCCTCTTTCGGACCTCCTGTTTGATCCTTCTTGGCTGTGATTGTCGTTCTTTTACAGATCTCTTTTATCTCTCTCTTTATTAGTTTGATTGCATAAAAGAGTCTCTGTAAGCCTATAAATTGAGTCGCTTTTTGTATATCTCAAAAGAGATGTTCAAGTTCTATGTTCGCGTCTATTAGAATTTGGTTTGATCCGAATTCCTTATTTAAAGTATTGAAGAATTCTAATTGAAATGCACATCAAGAAGAATTCGAAGTTGAAATATTATTGGAGTCTTTTGTCAAGTTGAAGCTATTTTGAAAGTCCATTAGGAGTTGAAAATTGGTATTGGACTTGAAAAAGAATTCGGAATGGAAAAATTAAATTTATATAAAAAAAAAAAAGGGCAGAAAGCTGGCACATCGGGGCGCCACCATTCCTGTTCCGATTTTTCGCGTTTTTCTCTCCTTTTTCGTTTTGGACTCAATTTTTTGACATCCTATTTCGTCAACAACTTTTCTAGGAGGGTTTCGACGTCCCCTACATGATCCCTATAAATATTAGACTTTTCTATACAATTTTATAAAGTGTGAAAAAATAGATTATTAAAATTATAGGATCCATTTCAATTTTATTATTTTTGAGCCAATAAAATCTCTTATTTCTTTTGTCATATTTCTTGTCCTTATTATTCTGTTGCTTGATCTAATACTTCATTATTTATCATATAACTTCAAAAATTCATTCCGATGGTTGGTTTCATAACAGTGTCGTGTTTTCTATCTCAACCATATTCTATTTATAGTTTGTTAGTGTTTTCCTCTAGAATAGCTAAAGATTTATGTTCCATGTCTTTTTCTACTTTTCCATAAGTTCCATGCTTTTGATAAGAAGAAATTAAGATTTACTAAAGAGTACAAAACTAGGAAGTTTCATTTGCATATACATCATGGAAAATTCTTCCACTGCATGCCTCAAACCTACTTCTCCAGCCTCTTTTACATGCCAAAAAGATTTCCCAAAATTCTCCATTATCATATACACGAATTACAGTAGAGATCATAGGAACTCGATTACAAAGAACCACCTTTGCTAAAAGTCTTTCTTGTCAAATCTGTCATATGATCAGCCTTCTCCAAAAACTCATCCCTTCTCACCACCATTATATCCCTAATTTCGTCCACTATGGGCGAAAATGCACCAACTACTAGATAGGCTAAGACTGCCTCTTATGGCGCCTCTCACCAGGTATCCTCTTCCTTTTGTACCTCCTCTAGCTTGACCAGAACCCATCTCTCCCCACTGTTTTGTCAATTTCGGCATCCGGGCTGGACCAACAGAGGAAGCCTAACACCTGGAGCAATCTCCAGTGAGAACGGTCCAAGCTGCATTGAATTGTCCGCAATATATAGACGGTATAGAAGATTCACTTCGAAAGGCTATCGACTGAGACGTTTATTTACATTAATGCAGTGAGTGTGCATGCAGGTTATAGGTATACCACTCACGAGAAAGAAACCCAAGTGCAATAATAGAAATGGCGTCGTAACCCACAAGAACCTCTGCGTACTATATATTCACTATCCCATACCAGAACCCTAGAAGCTCTTTTGGAGTTAATATAACACTACCATAACTCATATTAATCATAGAATTTAAAAAGCATCTCAAAATTATGAAACATGGAGTTAGAGAGAGATGCTTTCAAACTAATAAGAGAAACGCCACTTGGTCGCCCCTTGCACTATGAGAGATTCAAAGCTTTTAATTCAAACTATGCCTTTCCTTTTGTAAATGTTGAATTAATATTGCTGTTTTTGAAGTGATTTTGGATGGCTCGTGGTTTTCTGAGATTCATGTTCAAAAATTAAATTTTCTTCTCCTTTCTTGGAAGTTCTGAATTTGGCCAGAGCCCTTGGCATTGTTCTTGCAAGATTCAAGTGTTTGCTTCTAGTAGATTTCTACCTTAAATACAATAACTGTGCCTATACAATTATTCTATATTTCAGTAATACAAAACTTGTGAGAGTTTAGTATTTATAAGGGTGAATGTCAAACCCTAGAAATATGGAAACAAGATAAAAAATCATGTGGAATAAATGAAACAATATTTTCCCAATATTTTTTAATAAAAACATGTACAAAGAAGGAAAAAATATTTTCTCATAAAATCCAACATAATTCGGGTTAAAAAAATTCAACAATTTTCATCTTAACACAAATTTCGATGCAACAAACGAAACTCCAAGATTTCTCCATCTGGAAAAATAAATTCGATTGTAACTCCCAACAACACATCATTCAAATCCATCTACGCGAGTACAACTCGCATCTTCACTTGTCATAACGAAAATCTTGTATTGCGTCCAAGAGCAAAATTTCATAGTTCAAGATTGCCATTAATAACAAAAACCTCGAACAAATCACAACCAATAACTCTAATACCACTTGATGGGAAATAAAACGGATCGAGGTAATATATATGACATGATATGAAATATATGATTGCAAACAAACAACAAGACAAAAGGCAAAATAATTAATTGGCAGAAGAACGAAGTATTTTATTCAATTGACTAATATGGAGAAAACAAATACAATAATCGTGCATACATAATTATTCTATATTTCAGTAATACAGAACTTATGAAAAGTGTCTAGTATTTATAATGGTGAATGTCAAACTCTAAAAATACTACAAAGATAAAAATAAGATAAAATATCACGTGGAATAAAGGAAACAATATTTTTCCAATAAAAACACATGTAAAGAAAGGAAAAAATTTTTCTAAAAAAATCCTACCTAATTTGGGTAAAAAAAAAAAATCCAACAATGCAAGTGCGTTCTTGCAATAGATTTTTTTACCTATTTGGGTAAAGAATTCAAAAATTTCTTCCCTACTTTCTTGAAAATTTGAACTATCCTAGAACATTCAACAGCTTTTTGTAGTTGTTTTTTTACCCCGTTTTGGAAAGAAATTCAAAGTATTTTTGAACTTACTTGGCCATATTTCAAAAACTTTCTCAAACTGTCTTAGATTTACAGCCTGTTTTCCTACCTGTCTACCCACTGTTTTCAGGTTGTATTACATACAACTTATACAATATTTCAAATTCTTAACAGGTATTTATCAAGAGTTACAGTTTGCTTGTTCCAACCTACACTGCTCGACTGGTGGTTCCTCATTTACACGGTTTTCAGTCTCCATTTTCCAGCCTGCTCGTGTTTAAGGATTCCAGCTTAGTTTCTTCAACTGCCTCCTCACCTAGAATTTTTCAGCTTGGATTCGAATTCTAGCTTTGTAAACTGCTGGTCATTTTAACCTCTTTCATAATGGTTTCTTGGTTTTTCAAAATTGATATGGGTAAGAAGAAGAAGTTTGTTCCATTAAAACAGTTTTATGTTTAGGCAAATAGGGCATCTTCTACTTAAGTTCCTGTTAAGAATAGATTTGAAGTCCCAGCTAAGGTTGCCAAAATGTCAACTATATCTCCTGCTCTTGGTAAGGCAGTCATTGCCCCTACTATTTGTCCAGCACATGAAGACACATAATCTGCGTAATCTGAGATCTTAGAAGCTGAAGAAGAAGACACAGAATCTGATAAGGAAGAAACAGATTCTGAAAGAGGAAGACACCACGTCTGTGGAGTCGGCTGCAAAACCTTATGCTGGGTTCGAATCATCCAAAGAATGTACAAACGGAATAAACACATTCAAGAAATGAAACCGTAGAAACGAAAAATAACGAAAATAACACAGGAATTGTTTACCCAGTTCGGCAATGCCTAATCTGGGGGGCTCAGCTACCAGCCCAATCCACTAGTGCACCAAGAAAAGCTTTCCAGAGGAGTATGTTTACAAATGGAACCAAAATCAGACCATTCAATCAAGTTCTAGTCATTGATCTGAAGAGATCTCTTAGAACATCAACACAAAACAAAAACCTCAAGAACTATCGCATAAATCACTCGAACATAGACTAATCTAAATAGCCAATAAACCAGACTCAAGCCACTGCTACCATATACAAAAGAACTACCAAAATACCCACTCAATCAATGGAAGGAAGAAACCAGGAATCACGCCAAAGAGTGGCAGAAATCTAAAGAACCCTTTTTCTTCTCTCTTATCGCCAGAGAACGAACAAAAATAATGAAATTAGAATGCCAAGAGTCACTCCAGTGCATAATATAAGGCTCAACAAATCATAGCCATTGGATCTGATCAACGGTCCAAAGTAAAGAGAGAAAGCACAATCCATGTGAAAGCAAACCAGCCAATTGGAAGAGGCCACGTGGACACAACTTAAAGAGTTGTATTTTTGGAAACACGTTTTTTAACTTTCAATTTTCACCTTGGTTCCAAAAATGTAAACTTCTTACAGTATGCTTAAAATGGTACACTGATTATGTAGAAGGGTCTAACATCATCGCCCGGGTACCTGTAAAAGATTAACCAGTATCAATATGTAGTAAAGATAAACAAATTTTAAACTTATTCAAAGGTAGAATTTTGGTTCCCATATCAGATGGATTCAAATTAGTATGAATTTTTTCAAGTATAATCCAACCACATGCAATTTTCTCACGTATGAAATGGTACTTCACCTCAATATGCTTCGACCTTTCATGATACATAGGATTTTTGCATAAAAGTAAAGCACTTTGATTATTAGTGAAAATTGTAGGTGTCTCATGTAAAAAATTCACTCTCCTAAAATTCTTTTTAACCAGATACACTATTTTATAGATTTCGCTATTACCACATATTCAACCTCAGTATCGGATAATATGACAATAGGTTGAAGTTGTGACTTCTAGGTGATCCAATTATCACCAAGTGTAAAGAAATATGCGGTGGTAGACTTCCTCTGGTCTTTATTCCCTGTAAAGTCAGAATATACATACCCTTTCAATGTTAATGGATCGGATCCCTTCTTAAACACCAAACCAACTCTAAGCGTACCAGTTATGTATCTCAATAACTACTTTAACCCCGCCCAATGATGTTTTCCCAGATTAGACATAAACTTACTAAGGAAACTAATAGAATATGTCAAATCCGGCCTAGTTGTAACCATAGAAAACATGACGGATCCTATGGCATTAGCCTATGAAATGTTTTTCATGTCTTTAAATTCAACTTCATTTTTGGGACATTGGGCAAAAGAGAGGTTCATGTGAGCAGCAAGAGGAACATTAACCGACTTAAAGAAATACGCAGTAGAAGATTTTCTCTGTTCTTTGTCTCCAGCGAAATTCGAGTCTACATACCCTTTCAATGTTAATGATTCTGATCCCTTCTTAAACACCAAACCAACTCTAAGTGTTTTAGCTATGTAACTCAATAACCACTTTAACCCTGTCCAATGTGGTTTCCCCGGATAAGACATAAACTTACTAAGGAAACTAATAGAATATGCCAAGTCCGGCCTAGTTGTAACCATAGAAAACATGACGGATCCTATGGCATTAGCATATGGAATGTTTTTTATATCTTTAAATTCAACTTTAGTTTTGGGACATTGGGCAGAAGAGAGGTTCATGTGGGCTGCAAGAGGAACGTTAACCGACTTGGCTTCCTTCATGCCAAATTTGGTAATGACTTTACTTAAGTATGTTTCTTGAGATATGGTCAATAAATTTTCTTTTCTGTTCTTATTAATAACCATTCCCAAAATCTTCTTGGCATTCCCCAAGTCTTTTATATCGAACTTAGATTTTAGGAGAATCTTGACTCTTAATATCTCTGATTTTCTAAAACTCGCTAGCAACATATCATTTACATATAAAAGTAGATACACTTCACTTCCAGCTTTAGTATTATTATAGTACAAACAGTGATCATACTCGCTTATCCTAAAATCGATCTTCAGTACATATGTATCAAACCTTATGTACCAGTTCCTAGGACTTTGTTTAAGTCCATACAAGAATTTTTGTAACTTGCACACAAAATCAAGCTTCCCCTTTTCTTCAAAGTCTTGGGGTTGGCTCATATAAATGCCCTCTTCTAACTCACCGTGTAAGAAAGTGGTATTGACATCTAATTGTTCACGTTCCCAATTGAATTGAACAACTAGTGCAAGAATCAATCTTATAGTTTTATATTTGATTACAGGAGAGAAGATCTCATTATAGTCAACTCCTTCCCTTTGAGTAAAACCCTTGGCCACAAGTCTTGCCTTATATCTTAAAGGGTCATTGGAATTAATCCCTTCCTTGATTTTGAAAATCCATTTACATTGAACAACTCTCCGAGTTTCAGGTTTCTTTACCAATTTCCATGTCTTATTATCAAGTAATGATTTCATTTCCTCCTTCATGGCATCTTTTCACTTTTCAGAATCAGAACTATTCATAGCCTCTTCATATGATGAGGGTTCTGAATGTTCTAAGGATTCACCAGAGATAAGAGCAAAGTCAGTCAAATTGTTTATTTCATATCTTGGATTTGGTCTGACTTATCTCCTTTTCCTATTTCTGACCAATTGATAATCTTGAATGTTAGTCTCATTTGTGGGGATATTTGTGTTCCCATTATCAATCTCAACCTCAACTTGAGGTACTTCTACTTCATCTCCATTTGTGTTAACAATATTTTCATCAGATTTTTCAACATCAGCTTCATCATTTTCAGGTTGAGTTTGATTGAGTCTAGCCAACTTCACCTCAAATTATGAAGTATTCTCTTTGGTTTGCTCTTTAGAATTATCAACTTTGTTTTACAAATATGGCATTTCAGACTCATTAAATACCACATTTCTACTATTAATGATCTTAATGCCTTGAACACCTAATACCCACAACATATACCCTTTCACCCTCCCAAGGTACCAAAACATAACACATTTAGTGGCTCTAAGGTCTAGCTTTCCTTCAATCTGATGTGCATATGCCACACATCCAAACACCCTAATGTGAGAAAGATTTGGGGACTTCCCAGTCCAAAGTTCCTATGGAATCTTAAACTCGACATAACTACATGTAGATCTATTTATCAAATAAGCAGCTGTAGTCACAGCCTCAGCCCAAAAACCTTTAGATAATCTAGAACTGATCATCATATACCTAACCTTATTCATTAGAGTTCTATATTTATTCTTTCAGCGACCCCGTTCTGTTGAGGTGTGTGTTTAACATTTCTGTATCTTACAATCCCGTTTTGTTTACAGGAGTTATCAAACTCAGCATTACAAAATTTCAAATCATTATCAGTTCTTAGAGTTTTTAACTTTTTATCAAGTTGATTTTCTACCAGCTTCAACCAAGTTCTAAATTTTTGAAATGTCTCAGATTTATTTTTTAATAGATAAGTCCATACCTTTCTTAAGTAGTCATCAACTATAGAAAGAAAGTACTTATTGCCTTCAAAAGTAAGGTAACTTTTGGTCCCCATAAATATGAGTAGACATAATCTAGGGGCCTAGAGGTGGTATGTAACCCAGTCTCGAACCTCACCCTATGTGATTTACCCAACACACATGTTTCACAAAATTCAAGGGGTTCAATCATATCTTTCCCAANTTGAGACATATTTTACATTCTTTAATTGTCTGACAATACCATCATACATTCTAATGGAAATGTCACAAATACCAAGAATACTTTGAGAGATATTATCACCCATATACACCTTCATGGGTTCAACTTCTTTGTAATTATTAAACCATGGCCTATTCTGACACATATGGAATGTACACTCTGAATCTAAGATCCAGTCATTATTAACTTCTTCATTTGACACAGTCATTACAAGTAGGCTATTTAATTTAGAACCTACGATTGGATTATTCAATTCATCATTATTGTGATATTTGTGTTTCTTCTTCCATTCAAAATAATCTCTCTTAAAGTGACCTAATTTTCCACAATGGTAACACTTCTTATTGCTTTTATCCTTTGATTTGGATCTGGTCTTAGATTTGGATTTGAATCTTCTGTTGTTGAAGTTATGTTCTTTCTTTTCCGTTCTTCCTCTCACAAACATGCTATCCTCTCTTGCACTTGTTTTAGATTCTTTCTTGATCTCCGATTCCCGATATCTTAGAGCATTAGTGACAATTGTTTGTGTTAGAGAATCTCTTGAGTATTTGATTGCATTCTTTATATCCTTAAATGAATCGGGTAACGAATTAATAAGAACCACTGCAAGATCTTCGTCATCAAATTTCTTTCCATTATGAGCTAGTCTCTTAACAAGGATACTAAAGTTGCTCAAATTAGCTTCCAAGTTCTTCCACTATCCATCTTAAATCTAAATAGTTTCTCTAAGAGGTAGATCTTATTAGACAATATCATAGTTAAGAATAAAGCATCTAAAGCAGTCCACAAGTCCTTATGAGTAGTATGTTCTTCAACTTGTCTTACTATATTATCAGATAGGTGCAAAATAATAGAATTGTATGCTATTTCATATCTAAAATTTTATCAGGCTTAGCTTTCAATTCATCAGAAAATATTTCAGGATCATCAAGGGCTTTATCAACCATTTGTTGGACCAATATGGGCTTTATTTTCTATTTTCTATTTTCAAATCGAGTAATCTCCCCTTCCATCGAATTGTGATAATTCGACCTTCAAACCCATCATAGATTCTGTAAAGGAGTGGTTATTACTTGTGGACATAAGTGATTTTCAATCTGAAGATCACTTAAGTTGCAGAAAAAGTTTTGGAAAATTTTCGTGTAATGTATGACAAGTAAGCAAGATACTGAATGAAACAACAATCTTACTAAAATATGCAGAAACTGAAGTAAGATCAAAACAATCAATAGCCGAGTGAACACACTTGGTACAAAAAAAACACTCAAATTGATTAACTAGAAGATAAACCCTATACGTGTTCCTATTGCAGACAACCAAATGATTCATCATGCAATTCACAGCATAAACAGAATTATAGAATAATACTTAGCATGTAAATCAACTTATGAAAGGACTAAATCACAGTTTTGACAAATTTACAGATTCCTCATGCAATTGGAAGTCAATTATTGAATGGGGGTGGGGGGGGGGGGGGG
>CAIGRB010087175.1:0-42910 GCA_903798255.1 Fraxinus quadrangulata | reverse complement strand
AAGTGGGGGGGGGGGGGGGGGGGGGGGGGGGGGGGGGGGGGGGGGGGGGGGGGGGGGGGGGGGGGGGGGGGGTTGTATTGAAATGATCTCACCAAAATACCATGTATAACAATATTAAATTTTCACTTTTGTTCAAGAGTTAGAATTCAATCCAGACCCAATTTTACACCATCCAACCATCCAAGAACTTTAAACCGAATTAGATCAAAAATACTGCACATTCAATAAATGATGTAATACGAAAAGAAAGCTGAAAAATGAATCACAATGCCTTACCCACTGCCTTAATAGGCTCTGAAACCAGTTGTTGGGTTCGAATCACCCAAAGAATGCACAAATGGAATAAACACATTCAAGAAATGAAACTGCAGAAATTAAAAATAACGAAAATAACACAGGATTTGTTCACCCAGTTCGGCAATGCCTAATCTAGGGGGCTCAACTACCAGCCCAATCCACTAGTGCACCAAGAAAAGCCTTCCAGAGGAGTATGTTTACAAATGGAACCAAACTCAGACCATTAAATCAAGTTCTAGTCATTGATCGGAAGAGATCTCTTAGAACATCAACGCAAAACAAAAACCTCAAGAACTATCGCATAAATCACTCGAACAGAGACTAATCTAAATACCCAATAAACCAGACTCAAGCCACTATTCCCATATGCAAAAGAACCACCAAAATACCCACTAATCAATGAAAGGAAGAAACCAGGAATCACTCCAGAGAGTGGTAGAAATCTTAAGAACCTTTTTTCTTCTCTCTATCGCCAGAGAATGAATAGAATGAATGAAATCATAATGCCAAGAGTCACTCCAGTGTGTAATATAAGGCTCAACAAATCATAGCCATTAGATCTGATCAACGGTCCAAAGTAAAGAGAGAAAGAACAGTCCATGTGAAAGCAAACCAGCCAATTGGAAGAGGCCACGTGGACACAACTTAAAGAGTCGTATTTTTGGAAACACGTTTCTAACTTTCACCTTAAAATGTTCAAGGTAAACAATTTGATTCTGAAACAGGTTCAAAAGGTGTTGTGATAATGGGCAACAATGAACCTTCTAAGAAAGCTGGTATTGGAAGGGTCAGATATTTGATAGGACATTTATGACATTTGATGAGGTGAGACATATTTTAGATTTGAAGAGAAATCTTTACTCCTTGAGTATTCTTGATTCAAAAGGTAATAAGTACTTGGTGAAGGTAAAGTCTTAAAGGTTAGTAAAGTGCACATGTTGTGTTGTGTTGTAGGGACAGAAAAAGGTCATAATTATATGTCTTGTAGGTTTATACGGAATCATTGGAGACCAATTGGCAAAAATTAGGTTCATTGGTGGATATTTAGTTTGGTACAATATCTTGAAGTTTGGTTTGAGGTCTATATTGAAGAATACATCCCAGTTAAATTTAAAAGTTATATGTAATGTTGCTTTGCCATCACCACTAGCAGTGTCATTGTAATTATTTGCTAGAGATATATTCAGGAGAGGTATTAGGTCTCCATAAAGGTATGTGAAGCTGATTTAGTGGTGTATGAGTGTGGTTGAAAGTATTAAGTTTAGCAAAAAACCTACAGAAGCAGCTTGTTATGGCAATTCTATTACAAGGTGTCTTTCTGCCATGTTTAATAATTTGTGAATTTGTTGGTCGTGGTGATAATTCGAGCAACTTTGACATCCGAGATAATTTTGCTGAGCAGTGCTTGAATTCAGTTGATTTTCAGTTATTGAGTTTGTTTTAGTTGAATTTTGTGGAAAATGAGGAGAATTTTTGGTTGGAGAGTTTTTCTTTCTTTCTTTTTTTTTTTGGTTGAAGTGCCATTGGTTTGTTCTTTGCAGTGAAACTTGTCTCTAGGTGGAGAATCTTTGAAACATTGTTAATTGCAATAACATTTGTGTCAAGGTGGAGACTTGTTGAATATGTGATACAAATTCCAACTTTGGTTTGTGTTTCAATTGAAAAAGGAGTTTGGAGCAACAACTGAGTGCTTGAACGCCCAAACAAGGTGTCGAGCTGCCAAGAAATGAATTTTGGGACCGAAACTTGGTGCTTGAGCGCCGGGCTGCCCCTCGCTTGGCGCCAGGCTACCACTCGAGCGACGTGCACCGCTCGCCGGCGCTATGCCACCGCCCAACTGGTAGTCTTATTAGGAAAGATTTTGTTTCCATATTTCTGGCTTGTTTTTAATTATCTTTTCATCTATTTTTTTTTGGATCCTATATATACTTCATGAATTGTATGGCTTTCGTATGAATTTGCATGAGTTTTAGAAAATTAGACAATTTTGTAAATACAATAATCTTTATATCTTTCTCGATATTAATAAATTCTCAATTCATTTGCCAATTGTTCTTGTGTTCTTCTAGTATTGTGATTGTTATTTCATATTATACCATATAATCTCGTCATTAACTTCTAACATGTTTTAACTAGAAAATGTTACCAAAATTCTATTTATAGAGGATAAATGAAGCTTATGGTCGATTTAATTATGGGATTTTGATGAATTTGATCCAAAAATAGGCTCCGATTAATAAATAGAGTTCTCGCTTAAGAGATTATTGTTTAAGCTCCTTTTAGTCCGTGTTAAGAGATATGACTTGACCTTTTAAAAATCTTCAAATAAACTAAAGTTTCATCTTCTTCTACTCTCATTTTAACTTGTTCCAAAAGTTAGCAACATGCAGTTCCATTAATCAATGATTAAGCAATGATTCTTAGAAGTGTAACCATCATTGATAGAATCAGCAAATAAATACAAAAAGCCTGGATTGAAGAGCCCAAATGAAGAAACATTGTCCGCAGGATGGGAGTCTCTCGGTAAAAATTGACCTCTTCAAGTTCCAAATAGGTATGAAGCAGAATATTAATTGATTTATTTTTTTCTATCCATATTGATGGAAAATGTCTACGTTATGGACTGAAATGCTCTGACACTGGTTTATTGTGAAAAGGGATGATATCAGATTAATCCAATCCCAAATTGTTGGAGAAAATAGGAGATTATAGCCACAATATGAAGTAATTGATCACATGAATATAAGAATAATATAATTATGCACAAAATAAAAATTTTATTATAATATGGAGAAAGAATATAAAGATGATGTGCTTACAATGTTTCTAATGTCATTCTAAATCATAATGAAGAACCAACTATAGTAAAGTTGTAGTTGAAGTATGATACAATAAATTGAGTCCAAAACGGAATAGGAGACAAAAACAACCCAGGGAGGCAGAATAGGTGGTGCCGTGGCCACATAGGTCGAAAATCGCCTTGGCGCTGTGACGTTGGTGTCGCGACGTCCACTCTCAGGTCCTTTACTCCAAAATCTTGATTTTCTTCATTCCAATATTTTTTTAAGTTCAATACAAATTTCTACTCCCAATGGACTTCCAAGTAGAATTTCAATTAGAATTCGCTAAATAAATTTGAATAGAATTTTACAATAGCATTCCAAATATAATTCTTCTTAATGTGCACTTTAATTAAAACTCCTAATTATCTTCAACAAAGAATTCGGATTACACCCAAATTTTAACATCTACTAAAAATGAATTTACAATAAAGCTAAAAAGTTGGGAAGTACTCTTGCCAAGAAATGTAAGTTGGGTACCTGCAGTTCTTTTTTCCCATATATTAACAATACCAACTTTTTTAACAAACAAAATATATTGGAAGTATGGCAATCACTATATTATAGCTAGCTAATCACTCAAAGAAGTAATAATGTTAAAGTATCTTCAAGAGGTTCTTTATTTATAAAGAGTATTTTATAAACTATAGAAAACATCTTTAAATTTAAAGAGATAAAATTTTCATACGCTTCAGCTCTCTCTTTTGGCTTTTCATTTTACTTTCTCAAACAATATTTATTGATTTTTTTAATATTTTATTTAACATAAATTTTTTTGCCAATTAACCAATCAATTTAAATTTGATTTGTATAGTTTAAAAAGTACAGTATTAAAATATATGATTTATTAAATACAATCATTGTACATTAAGAATACAGAGTGTGTTTGACTCTCTAATGTTGAAGAGCCAAACACACTCTCTATTTTAAAAAAAGTTAAATTAGAGAGTTTTTTTTTGGAAATGTTCTTAATAATTCATAAGCCTTACCAAATATAATAAATAGTATTACCCCATCCAGTTCCGAGATCCTGCTAAGACTGCCACATGGGTAGTTATGTAAGCAGTCAGTACACGTGGACAAAATCAGCCGGAGAAGGGTTGACGGAGTTGAAGTTGAGAGGTCCTTCTAACAAAGTCCGGCTGAAGTCCTCAAATGCCAAAGCAGAAGCCCCTCCCAGTTGCATGAGGCCCTCGAACCGAAGCTGATCTTATTCCGCGTTGAAGTCGACGTTGTTCCCCATAACAGATTTAGAAATCTTTTAGAAGTGATTGATGGGACATCCGTAATAAAGGGTGTCAGTGTGTCAGCCTACAACTAGGACTGCGAACTCTTGTCAAAAATTAAATGTAAAGAAAGGACGTTGATGTGATGCTCCTCTTAAGAAGATGAGGCCACGTGGTTCTGATCTAACGGATACCACGTCTGCCAACGTAGTATAAATAGATTCTTCTTGTAACTAAAAAAGGGTTGGAGAGGTGGTTGAGAAAGAAAACAATTAAATATTGAGAATACATATAAACTCTCGATAATTCCATATAAACTCGAAGATACAATACATAAACATATACATGCTTTTCACCTATCTTTCGACATATTCCCGTATGGTGATTACATAAATCATTCTGATTCATATTCGACGATTGTTGTTAGCGCAATTGTCTCATATTCTAGTTGCTGGAGTCTGAATGTTTTTCGTCTCTTGCCAAAAAATGCCTCCAGCGCTCAGTTCCAACCGACTATCGTCGTCGCCCCGGCGAAAGCGCGGTGGAATTGTGCTTAACGTAGCAAGAATGGGCCCGACATCTGTTGAGTCATTTTTTGGGGTCAACGATTGGCGCCGTCTGTGGGAATCGATACAGTTAACCACGAAAAACACGTTGAAAAAAGGCCAAACGGACACTAAAGGTTTGGTTGAAGAAAATTCACCTTCTGAAAAAGGAGTACCCTTGAAAACAGGATTGTTGGAAGTCAAGAGCCCTTGAATAAGGAGAGATCTCACACTAAGGTGTTCAAAGAAATGAGTTCAATTGATGAAAATGCCCCAAGAAGGACGAGAGAATACCCTAAAGAAGGGGAACCCCCGCGAGCAGCCTCAGCTCCCCGTCCACGCGTTCCAGCACAAAGGCGAGAAGGATCCAGAGGCAGAGGCAGAGTCGCTGTGCGGCTCACAAGGGAAATGGCCACCATGACCGCCAATATGAGGAATATCACTCAGCAGAACTTAGCCATTCAAGAAATGCTGATGAATATGTAGTGGCAAGGAGGGCATCAGTACCATCCATACGCAGCCCCGAAAGACGTCTTTCTTGAGGCACAAGAATATTATCAGGAGGAGGAAGTCCAGAGTCAAATGGCTGGACATCGTGTTGGAATGGAAGCTCCTCAAGACAGAGAATATGAAATGGAAATATCGGCTAATTATGCCTCGGAGAGGCAGCACAAGGCTCTACTTGATTTTCCTCCAAATTACGAACCCGAAAATCGGTCTCAATGGTTTGGAAGTGTTTTTGACAGGTTAAGCCCGGGGGTACCTAGGAATAGGCAAGCTTATCCTCCGCCTCCGATGCCCATAAACGAACAACGCTGGCCCCATCAGAAAGAGGATCAGTCGATGTGCCGAGAGGAATATTCGGCCTGACCTCCTAGAAATAGGCGGGAGATGAGAAATTAGGCTAGGAATGAAGCAGGAACCTCTCATATACCACCCAAATCTATCAGGGAGAGAATGAAAATTCGGATGGGCCCCAAAGGTCCTGCGACCTTGATGATGACGATGAACATTCTCCCTTCTCAGAGGCCATACGAAATGCACCCATGCTGAATCATTTCATCCTCCCTAAAATCACAAAGTATGATGGAAAAGAGGATCCTACGAAACACATGAACAATTACAAAACTCACATGAATTTGAAAGGAGCTACCCCAGCAATGAAATGCAGGGCCTTCCACTTAACATTAAGTGGAGGCGCTGAAGTCTGGTATACGAGGCTACCAGAAGGAAGTATCCGAAGTTGGCCAGACATGAAGAAGACATTCTTAAAACGCTTCGCAACTAGCAAAGAAGGGGAAAGACCTATCCAACGACTTCAAGATATACGGCAGCAACGGGGAGAGGCACTGAAAAGTTTCTTATCCCACTTCACGAATGAAATGACCTATGGTGTGCAAGTCACAGATAAAGAGGCGTTAACTACCTTAAGGGGAGGATTGGACATGAACTCTCTCTTTTGGAGAGACGTGCAGAACAAAGACCTTGCTACCTATGACGCCCTATTAGAGATAATATGGCATGAAATCCTCAATGAAGAATTGAAGGATCACAGGAATAGGGCAAGCCAGGGCCTCTCACCTCCTCAAATGCAGAGAGGAAAAAGGCCCAGCCTAATGGACCATCCGGCCCACCATGGACAGAAACTTACCGCAGCAACGCTCAATGTAGTACCGACCTTGGCCTATGAGGAGGTAAACCCTAAAACTGAGATGCATCAACCTCAACCTTACTAGAATCACCTACAAAGGAAGCAAGTTAAGAGAAGAGGTGTTGAACCTATAAATAAGGGCAAAGCGCTCAACTATTGTTATTATCATCAATCTCATGGGCACCGTACAGAGAATTGCTGGGACGTCGTCAGGAACTCCCAAAGTCAAAACCAGGGAAGGGAGGACATCCTCCCAGAAATGCTCCGTACAGGCCTAACCAATAGCCTCCAAACAACGAACAGCCTCGGCACAGCAAGAATGACCCTACCAGAGGAAGGGAAAATGATACTGAAAAACCCAAGAAGGGTCAGAGGTGAAGACGAAGTCCCCCGCCTAACAACGAACAGGATCCCATTAGAGAAATCGATACTATCATTGGAGGCCTTCATGTAGGTGGGGAGTCCAGGAACTCTCAAAAGAGCTATGCAAAGGAAGCAAGTGACCCAGCCATGACGAGTTATATAGTAAATCATTCTTCAACTGAAAAAGCTACGCCAGTCACTTTTACGCAGGAAGACGCACTAGGAGTACATTATCCACACTGCGATGCTTTGGTTTTAAGGGTTGTCGTTGGCCGCAATGGCCTGAAAAGGAAGTTGGTGGACAATGGAAGCTCCGTTAACATCATATTTGGTGCCGCTTTTGACAAAATGAGGGTTGACCACGAACTGGCCCCAATGAACTCCCCATTGTTCAGATTTACGAGAGATAGCATAATCCCAAGAGGTAAAATCACCTTGACGATCGAGATGGGGACAGAACCACTAGTTGCTCACCATTTTATGGACTTCTTTGTAGTTGACTACCGTTCCACTTACCATGGGATACTTGGAAGACCCACCTTGAAGGAATTATGGGCAGTAACCTCGATTCATTACTTGTGCATGAAGCTTCCAATAGAGAACGGTGTTGCCACAGTTAGAGGAGACCAACGCGGATCGAGGGAGTGCTACTCCAATTCTTTGAGAAAAGCCTGGAACCTCCCATGTCATCTCCACTGACATTGACATGGATGACCTCCCTGAACAAGAGACTACTCAAACTCAAGATATTGTAATGACCGAGGCCCACGAAGGAGAAAACCTCGTTGCCGCACCAATTCTTGAAAAATGGAAAGATGCGGAAGAAACAGTTTGCTTGGAGGAACTAGACCCTCGTACTATTGATTGCGAGCCTCAGACAGCCCCGACAGAGAAGCTAGAAACTTTCCCAACTGACCCTAAGGATCTGACGAAGCGCCTGCAAGTGGAGAGCCACTTGTTACCTGAAATGAAGGAGAAGTTAAAAAACCTCTTGCTCAAAAATTTGGATGTTTTCGCTTGGAAACACGGCGACATGATAGGCATCGGCCCTAAGGATAGTTGCCATCGCTTAAACATCGACCCAAAGGTTACGGCTCACAGGCAGAAAAAGAGAGCCCTCAATCCAGAAAGGTATGAGGCCCTAAAAGATGAGATTAAGAAATTAATCAACAATGGCTTCATGAGGGAATCTGTAAATCCGAAGTGGGTCTCCAACCCAGTATTGGTAAAGAAACACAATGGGAAGTGGAGGGTATGCATAGACTTTTCTAACCCCAATCAAACATGCCCAAATGATAGTTTCCCACTCCACAGGATAGATCAGTTGGTGGACTCAACCGCTGGACATGAGCTACTCAGCTTCATGGATGCGTATTTGGGGTATAACCAGTTTCCCATGTTCCCACCGGATGAAGAGCACACCTCCTTCATCATAGACAAGGGACTCCACTGCTACAAGGCCATGCCTTTTAGATTGAAAAATGCCGGGGGCAACATACCAAAGGCTGGTGAACAAGATGTTTGCCGACCTCATTGGAAAAACCATGGAGGTATATATGGAAGACATGCTAGTAAAGAGTTCAAGTGCAAATGACCACGTCACCCATCTCAACGAAACGTTCCAGATTTTACGAAGGTATCGGATGAAACTTAATCCGTTGAAATGCGCATTTGGAGTATCATCGGGCAAATTCCTTGGTTATATTGTCAACTAAAGGAGAATTGAAGCGAACCCTGAAAAGGTCAAAGTATTGATTGATATGAGATCTCCCAGAAGCCAAAAGAGGTACAAAGCCTTACTGGGTGAATTGCAGCCCTGAATCGCTTCATCTCCAAGGCGACGGATAAACGCCTACCTTTTTTCAAAATCCTCAAAGGAGGAAGTAAATTCCAATGGATAGGAGAGTGCGAGTTGGCCTTGCAGGAACTGAAGAGATACGTAGGTCAGCCACATCTCCTTTCTAAACCCAAAGACCATGAAGTGCTGCACTTATACTTAGCCATGACTTCCAAAGCCTTGAGCTCGGTGTTGATTAGAGAAGAGGATAACCATCAACTACCAGTATTATATAAGCAAAGCACTTTTACCCGTCGAGACACGATATCCTGACATGGAAAAGCTAGCGCTTTCTTTAGTAACCGCTTCTAGGAAGTTAAGGCCCTACTTCTAGGCACACAGCGTCTATGTGTTGATCAACTATCCCCTCAGACAAGTGCTTCAGAAGCCAGACGCCTTAGACAGGCTACTTAAGTGGGCTGTGGAACTCAGTGAATTCGACATCACCTATAAGCAAAGGTCGACCGTGAAGGGACAAGCCTTGACTGATTTTGTAGCTAAATTCACACCAACCCCAGACGTCGAGGGGGAAAGGGCGACTACGGAGCCACATATCTGGAGACTTTCAGTTGATGGGTCGTCGAGCGACACAGGTTCAGGAGCAGGGATCGTTCTAGTCAGCCCTGAGGGATACAAACTTACCTGTGCTATAAGGTTCGTCTTCAACGCAACTAACAATGCAGCAGAATATGAGGCTCTCCTAGCCGGCCTACGATTGGGAAAAGAGATGCACGTAGAAAGGGTCATAATCAGCAGTGACTCCCAACTCGTCGTCAGTCAGGTGTATGGGAACTTTTCTGGCAAGGATAAGTCCATGGCGGTTTACTTAAAGTTGGTAATGAACTTCATCCCATCATTTGAAAAATTTGAACTAATGCACATCCCACGATCTCACAACGCTCATGCTGATGCACTAGCAAAGTTGGCTAGTAGCAAAGAATCCGACCTACCCCAATAATCCCGATTGAACACGTCACTGGACCCTCCACAGAGTCCGATGGGACGGTAATAAGTGAATTCGACATCACCTATAAGCCAATGTCGGCCGTGAAGGGATAAGCCTTGGCTGATTTTGTAGCTGAATTCACACCAACCCTAGACGTCGAGGGGGAAAGGGCGACTACAGAGCAACATATCTGGAGACTTTCAGTTGATGGGTCGTCGAGCGACACAGGTTCAGGAGCGGGGATCGTTCTAGTCAACCCCGAGGGACACAAACTTACCTGTGCTATAAGGTTCGGCTTCAAAGCAACTAACAATGTACCAGAATATGAGGCTCTCCTAGCCGGCCTACGATTGGCAAAAGAGATGTACGTAAAAAGGCTCATAATCAACAGTGACTCCCAACTCGTCGTCAGTCAGGTGCATGAGAACTTTTCTGCTAAGGATAAGTCCATGGCAGCTTACATAAAGTTGGTAATGAACTTCATCCCATCATTTGAAAAATTTGAACTAATGCAAATCCCACGATCTCACAACGCTCATGCCGATGCACTAGCAAACTTGGCTAGTAGCAAAGAATCCGAGCTATCCCCAATAATCCCGATTGAACACGTCACTAGACTCTCTACAGAGTCCGATGGGACGGTAATGTGGGTGGAAGACACCCCCTCCTGGATGGAACCCATTATATCTTATTTGAATAATCAAACCTTACCCTTGGAAATAGAGGAGGCTCGAAAATTTAGAAGGAGGGCCTCCCACTTCATCTTGCATGATGACATATTGTACAAACGCGGCTTTTCAATGCCCCTGCTATGGTGCATCAGGGAATAGCAAGCGGATTATGTGTTTAGGGAAATCCATGAAGAAGTCTGCGGCAACCATACCGGAGGCTAGTCTTTGGCACAAAAAGTGCTCAAACAGGGGTACTACTGGCCCACCTTGAAAAAGGATGCGCAATAATTCGTAAAAAAATGTGACAAGTGCCAGCGCTTCGCTACTATCTAGAGATAACCCTCACAAGAGTTGAGTGTAGTTTCTAGCCCTTGGTCATTCGCTAAGTGGATGATTGACTTAATAGGGCATCTTCCTAAGGGGAGAGAAGGTGACAGCTTCGCGATCGTTGCAATCGATTATTTTACGAAATGGGTAGAAGTTGAGCCACTTGCAAAAATAACTGAATAGTTCCTTTGGAAAAACATCATTTACAGGTTTGGAATCCCTTATTCGATTATGACAGACAACGGTAGGCAGTTCGATAACAAGCGAGTTAGGGAGATGTGTGAAGAGCTGGGTATCAAGAAACATTTTTCCTCCCCCCATCACCCCAGGCTAATGGACAAGTTGAGGTTGTAAACAAAATAATCAAGTACAATCTGAAAAGGAAACTTGATGGTTTAAAGGGGGCGTGGGTAGACGATTTATCCCAGCTACTTTGGGCAATCAGAACCACAAGCCGAACTGCAACTGGAGAAACCCCTTTCTCTATGGCGTATAGGGCAAAAGCCATGAGCCCTGTCGAAGTGGGCTTGCCATCTCCCAGATGAATACACTTCAATGAAATGGTCAATGATAAATCGAGAAAGTGTGCATTAGAATTTCTTAAAGAAAGAAGGGATGACTCCCAGATCAGAATGGAAGTGTATCAAAAGAAAATGACCAGGTTCTACAACTCGAAGGTAAAAAAGAAGTTGCTCAGGCTGAATGAATTAGTACTTCGTAGGGTGTTTCCACCCTCAAAGGAACATGGGTCGGAGGCCCTTGGTCCTAACTGGGAATGAATGTACTGCATATGGGAAGAGGTTCGATCTGAAACTTATAAAATTAGAAATATGGATGGAAAGCTGTAGCCTCATCCTTGGAACGCAGAACATCTGCAAAAGTATTATCAATAATGTAAGAAGTCCCGTATGAATCATTTTGAATCCAATGAAATGAAGTACTATCTTTTGTTATTATGAGCCCTGTGAAATTGCGATCTTTGTCATTCGATAAACTGTCTAAGAGCCTCGACGTTTCTTTTTAACTAGGCTAGCCTTGAAGTTATTTGATAAAGACTAAGAGTCTCGACGTTTCCTTTTAGCTAGGTTAAGAGTTTTGAAGTTATTTGATAAAGGTTAAGAGCCTCGACGTTTCATTTTAACTAGGCTAAGAGCCTTGAAGTTATTTGATAAAGGCTAAGAGCCTCGACGTTTCCTTTAAGCTAGGCTAATACTTTCTATCATACGTCAGATGTTAATGATTCGTTAGCGTCAGAGATGTAAAGGGACCAGTTGAATCAAAATTTATTAAGTGGCACCAAGCTCGGACAGAAGTTAGCAGCTATGTTGGGATAGTAGCAGAAATAAAGAAATTACCAGTTAAATAAAAAATTGAACTTCATTAGATAAAAACATGATTACATTTACGAGAGGCCGAAGCCTTGACACTTGGAAAAGAAAAATAAATCAAACCCTATTGGGGTGGGGGCTGAGGAGTTTCGAAAGGAACTATTGCGCTGGGGGCCACTTCATCTTCTGCGACTCCTCCAGCCTCGCTATCAAGATCAACAACTTGGGCCCCTTCAACTGGCATTTGAAGGTCCCCTTCCTTTTCCTCATCATCATCCACCAGAAACTCAGCCCTCAGTTCAGACGTGTCAAGCTGAGTGTGCATTTCTATCCATAAGACAAGTTTGTTATAGGCGTACACCCTCCAATACTTATCGAAGCCCTGGAACACTTCCCTCAGATGGAAGTTAGCCAAGAAGTGATCTTCAGCTTCAATACTGGCACGCTCAGCTTCACGACGGACCTCATTTACCTTTTTCCCCAATTTGACGACTCGGGAATTTAGTTCTCCCACCTGTCCCGTCGTTGGCCTTCTCAAGAGCTTCAGCGGCCAGTTTCTGGTGGGTGTTGGAAGTCTCCACTCACTTAGTTAACGAGGCCACTTCACTTTAGGATAAGTGGACTTCCTTTTTCAGGGCCTTGATTTCTGCTAAAGCAGACGCAAGTTTCACAGATTCCTCATCCTCTCTCTTTTTACAAGCCTCAGCCTTGGCCCTAGCTTTGCTTGCTTGCTCTTTAACGTTGGAGGCTTTGCCCACGAATTTTCAATTCTTCTTTTAAAGTATTTTGAAAAGGGCCTCCACCTCCATGGCCATGCCGAAGCTCCTGGATGCTTGAGCCACCATCGTGGTGACGACGTCCACTGCGTCGTTAGTCTCGACAAAATTCTGCCACTTTTCAGTCAAGAATGTGTGTAACGTCGTCGTTACAGTTTGGACTTCGGGTGGCAGTAGAGCAAGGGCCTCGGGTTCAAGTTCAGTGGATCGTCTGGCAAGGTCTGGCTTCCCATGGGATTGCTCCGAAATTCCAGAGTCAGCAGAAGTCCTGGTCTTTTTAAGAGGTTCTTGCCTCAGAGGCTCTACTGCAGCGGGACGCTTCGGTCCTCCAAACGCGGCAGCAATAGAGGCTACAAGCAATTTCTCCTTGGCTGGCACCTCTGAACGAGGCAGGGGAACATCATTAGAACTACCCACCCCGGTAGTAGAAACCCTGAATTTCTTATTGGGCTCCTCCACGACTATGTTTTTTCCCTTATCCGCCAAGGGAGGGCGCATTTCTTCCTGAGGAGCAGCCTCTTTGCTGACCTTCTCTATTTTGTCCCTCACCCATTTTCCTCTGGCAGATGAGGATTTCATGCCCATTCGACCAGCTGTCGAAGTGGCGGCTAAAATTGTGGCCATATCGGGCGTGGGGGGACTTCTCTTGTCGAAGTTGTCTATTATAATAAATAGGGTTAGGTATGAATAAGAGGAGGGAAAACATGGAATAAAAAAGTTAGCATGATCCAAGTCATACCTCTTTGGGCCATTAAGCCAAAGTCTTTATAGAAACGTTGGGACACCACGAGGCGCTCGTATTCTCGGGATGAATAGGGTCGATGGTAAACCTCCGAAAAGATATTCTAGTCGCTCTTGTCAAGGTCGAAACTTTCCACGGACTCTGCAAAAGGGTTAATGTTAGCCAGCAATAATTGCATAGAAGTATAATAAGCAAAACACAATAGCGACTCACTGGGTTCGAAATAGGAGGTCGGAACTTTGACATAGGGAACAATGTCGTCCTCGCACTCCTGCCACCTTCCCCGAACCCAGAACCAAGTTTCTTTCCATCCTTTAATGGAAGTAGGAAGACCCAACATAAAAGGAAAATGTGCACCCCAGGGCACAAGGAATACCAACCCTTGGAGTCTCCCTTACATAAAGACCTAGGTTGGTAAATGGTTTGGAAGACATGGAGGGGCATATCTTCGCCCAGGGAAACCTGTTTCTAGAGAAAATACGACCCTACTAGCTGGGCCCAGGCGATTGGAGAGAACTGGGTGGGAGCCAAGCTGTACAACCTAAGAACGGCTCAGAAGAAAGGATGCAGAGGCACGCGAAGCTCGGCCTTCAGGAGGTACTCACTAATGGCAACACGATCCCTCTTCGGATGATAGGCTCGTTCGTTTGGATAGGGGGATAGAAGCTCTATGTCATAGGGTATCCTATATTTTTCCCTGAGGCTGACAAGGTGGGTCGGATTGGCACTGGATGAGATTTTAGACTCCCCCAAGATATGCCGTCGTCATCCCCATTACTATCTCTAGAGGTAGAAGCACGTCGTCCATCTTCAACAGCTCGGACGAGGTCGGCTATGTTGGTAACGGAAAAATCCATTTTGCTCTCCAATTCACTAATATCTACTTCCTCCCAGCAGGTTTTGAAGAATCCATAACCTAGACCCTTGTAGAAATTTAAAAGGGGAAGACAAGGTACAATACTTACGATTTACTCAAGCCAAATGGAGAAAGTAGAGCTACAGTTTTCTGAAGATTTGAAAGAAAAAGAAGCAAGAGATTCGTGCCAAAAGTAAGAAAAATATTTCTCAAAGGCATACGCCTTTTATAGGCAAGCAAATCGGCCCCCTGTCCGTCGGATCTCAATTTTGGCCATCCAGCCGTCCCTTTTGAGGTTTCAATCTAAACCATCCACAACCTCTGGCGCTTCAACTTCAATGGTCCAGATCCAAGCGTAGCTTTCACGCGCCCACCTGCGTCTAAATGTCGCTAAGGGGCGTACACATCTATCATTGCGCATTAAATACGGCGGCTGTTGCGTGTAATGGGAGTTGTACCAAAATAATTGCTTTTTCTTGGAAACTGGAGACAACATCAAATTGTTGAGGCGCCCTAATTTAAAGTGCCTCGTGTTTCCCTAAAACATTGAAACAATGAACTCTTCGTAATTATCAATTTGAGGCTATCTGCCAACATCAGACCCTATGGACTTCTGCAACGAATGAAGACATCCTGAATCAGTAGAAAAACTTTGGCCATGTGGAACCTCCTCAGACACGTCATGGACCACCCAGTGAAGACCGCTTCAAACAATTTTGACGAACGACCCCCCAAGAGTTAGGATGTTTATTCCTTTAAAGAACCATACGCTATCTAAAGTCCATGCATTACATAAATAATCATGCATAGACTTGGAGGACTATTGTTACCCCCCTCCAGTTCTGAGGTCCTGCTAAGACTGCCACGTGGGTAGTTATGTAAGCAGTCAGTCCACGTGGACAAAATCAGCCGGAGAACCAGGGAGGTCAAGCAGAAGGGTTGACGGAGTTGAAGTTGAGAGGTCCTTCTAACAAAGTCCGACCGAAGTCCTCAAATGTCAAAACAGAAGCCCCTCCCAGCTGCATGAGGCCCTCGAACCAAAGCTGACCTTATTCCGTGTTGAAGCCGACGTTGTTCCCCATAACAGATTTAGAAATCTTTTAGAAGTGATTGATGGGACATCCGTAATAAAAGGTGTCAGTATGTCAGCCTACAACTAGGACGTCAGAACTCTTGTCAAAAATTAAATGTAAGGAAAGGACGTTGATGTGATGTTCCTCTTAAAAAGATGATGCCACGTGGTTCTGATCCAACGGATACTACGTCTGCCAATGTAGTATAAATAGATTCTTCTTTTAACTAAAAAAGGTTTGGAGAGGTGGTTGAGAAAGAAAACAATTAAATATTGAGAATACATAAAAACTTTCGAGAATTCCATATAAACTCGAAGATACAATACATAAACATATACATGCTTTTCACCTATCTTTCGACATATTCCCGTATGGTGATTACATAAATCATTCTGATTCATATTCGGCGATTGTTGTTAGCGCAATTGTCTCCTGTTCTACTTGTTGGAGTCTGAACGTTTTTCGTCTCTTGCCAAAAAGTGCCTCCTGAACTCAGTTCCAACCGACTATCGTCGTCGCCCTAGCAAAAGCGCTGCGGAATCGTGCTTGAGGTAGCAAGAGCGGGCCCGACATCTGTTCAGTCATTTTTTGTGGTCAACAAATAGGATTCTTTTAAGAATCAATAACATTTTATTTAAAAAATTAAGTTTTGATTACATGAAACTTGGAAAATAAAAAAATCAAAATCATTGTTACCAATTCGAAAATAAAACAAACAAAATGGAAAGAAAAATCATTTCTAAGTGAAGAAAAACGTAATTATGTCAACTTAATAAAAAGGGAACTCTTTGTCATGACTAGAGTCACCTTCTTCAAGCTTATTGCACAATTTTCTTTGTAGATAGTGTGTAATCAACCAAATTTTGATGAAACGTGTACGCAAGAAATGAAAGGGTTTTTTCTTTCGTTGAAAATGAAGGAAACCTTTAGTTGTGAAAAATTTAGTTGAGTGTTAAATAGTTTCGACGACTTCTTTCTTTGAACAATTAGCTTGTGGATTCACGTGAAGTAAATAACGTTGAAATTATGGAATTATGTATAAATTATCAATCAACTTAAAAAAAGGGGAACTCTTCATCATGACTTTAGTCACCTTGTTCAAGCTTATTGCACAATTTTCTTTGTAGATAGTGTGTACTAAACCAAATTTTGACTAAACTTGTAGGCAAGAAATGAAAGTTCAACGAAAGAAACCTTTAGTAGTGAAAGGTTGAGTTGAGTGTTAAATAGTTTTGACGACTTTTTTCTTTGAACACTTAGGTTGTGGATCTCACATGAAGAAAATAACATTGAAATTATAGAATTATGTATAAATTACGATATATGCAAATGGAACTAGATGATGGTCGAATGAAGCTACAACCATTTTCATACTATTGCCCATGTTTGATGGTTATATGTTGAGAAAATGGACTTTTGAATAGCGATTTAGAGAACGTGTGGTTAAAACGTAAGAAAAATTTTGGATTTACGTATAAAATGTTTTATTGCGTAAATATGTTATTGAAAATAGTATACGAATTAAAGAGTTTTGAAATAATAGTTGTCAAATTGGGACTAGAGAACTTTAAAATTTATAGTTGTTTGTTTTAAATGAAAAATTAGAAAAGATAGGGAGGTCTATATAACTAATCACTGTTACCAAAAACAAAGAATATTGAGAGACACCACCCTAAAGCTAAAACATTCTCCTCCATTGCCCAACAATAGTGTCTTCTTCTTCATGGATAATCATAGCTAGCAAATTGAGCAACATAGTAAAAGGCGTCGTTTAGTACTCTTTCCATTGCCATTACAAGGACATATAAATCCAATGATTCAGCTGGCCAACATCCTTCACCATAAAGGATTCAATATTACTATTATTCACACTAAATATAATTGTCCAAATCTCTCCAACTACCCTCGTTTCCCCCTACACTTAATCCCTGATGGCTTATCTGAAACTGATGTTTCCACATTAGAATTTGTATTTCTGTTCAAACTTCTTGACGACAAATGTGTTAAGCCATTTCGTGATTGTTTGGCTCAATCTTGATGATCCTATAGAATGTATAGTTACCGATGCTGTTTGGTATTTCATACAACAAGTGGTGACAACCTTAAGATTCCGAGGATTGTAATCCGGACAAGCAGTGTCGGTTCACTATTAGCCTTTGCAGCTCTACTGCTTCTTCAAGACAAGGGTTACCTCTCTATGAAAGGTATGTTTTCCTTTTCTTGGATATTTGGCTCAGATGTAATTGGATAAAACCAAAAAGAAAAAATAAAATCAAGGAAGATGACAAAGAAAGCAGTTGAGAGAGATAAGAACGAAGGGAGATGACGAAAGGAAGCGGTTGAGTGATAAAGAGTATGTAATTTAAATATTTTGATTATTGAGTTGATTCTCCCTCTGTGAACTACGTAAGTTTGTGTTTTATCGCTCTATTTACTTTTGATGTGTTTATTAGGCTGCATTGATGATTTTTCCCAAACACGTTCTAACCTCTCCCTCCCCTCAGAAACTCTGATCATTTCATGAGATAGGACACAATGGCCAGAATCTCATTTCTTGATTTATGGATTTGAGTAATTCTAATAATCCATTTCTTGGACAGATTCCGAGATGGACGAACCAGTTTTCGAGTTCTCACCTCTGAAAGTTAAGGATATTCCAACGATCGAGACCCATGACCCAGAGGAGGCATATCAGGCTATAAGAATTGGGTGGAAGAAACAAAGAAAGCCTCAGGTCTCATTTTCAACACCTTTAATGAACTAGAAGAGCCTGAATTAGCCACACTTGGTGAACAATTTCTCGTGCCTACTTTTGCAATTGGCCCATTTCATAAATACTTCTCAGCTTCCTCGAGTAGTTTATGGACACAAGATCGAACCACGATATCCTGGCTGGATACACAAGCACCCAAGTCAGTAATCTATGTGAGTTTCGGGAGTGTTGCAGAAATGTATGAAGAAAAATTGAATGAAGTGGCATGGGGGTTGGCCAATAGCGTGCAACCATTTCTGTGGGTTGTTAGGCCTGGATTAGTCCATGGCTCAGAATGGCTGGAAATTTTGTCGAAGGAAGTCTTGGAGGCTATTAGTAGAAGGGGATATATATAGTAAAATGGGCTCCTTAAGAAGTTCTATCTCATCCTGCCACTGGTGGCTTTTGGACTCAATAGTGGATGGAATTCAACACTGGAGAGCATTTGTGAAGGCGTTCCAATGATATGTTAGCCTTTCTTTGGCGATCAGAAAGTGAATTCTATATATGTGAATGATATCTGGAAAGTGGGGATTAAGTTGGAGAAAGGGCTGGAAAGAGTCGAAATAGAAAGTGCGATAAGAAAACTAAAGGTGGGGAAGGAAGGGGAATAAATGAGGAAGAATATAATGTGTTTGAAGGAGAAATTATCTTTCTTTGAAACCATTTGGTTCTTCATACCAATCACTTAATAACTTGGTTGATTTCATTTCATCTTTCAGATCTACTGTTTGATCCTTCTCGACTGTGATTTTGTTATATTTTCTAGATCTCATTTGAATATCTCTAAACATTTGATTGCATAATTTTATAATTTTTTGTAAGCCTATAATTCGAGTCTTTCTCTTTGTAATTCTTAAAAGAGAAATATGCAATGAAAATTGGATATTGCTACATGCATACAATGGTTTCCATGAGTGATTACATAATATCACATAATACTATACTATTTACCAGAAAACATAGTTAACTTTTTCATTCAATCTTTTTTCTTCTACATCATTTTATGTAATCTATTATGTACTATTTTTATGTACAAGTACGATAATCCATGAAAATTAGCCAAGAATGAATTATTTTTTCATTTCTCGAATATGAAAATTAGCCCAACAAGAGAGAAGCAAGAATGTTTCTGAAGTAAATTAAAGGACTCCCCTATCTTTTTCAGCTACAGAAGCAGCAAAGCTGAAGATACAATCAATTTTTATGCATGACAGGCCTTTGACTGCATTTATCATGTAGCCTAGGGATGCCAATGTGGCTCTTTGGTTCGAGCGGCCCGTGACTGGGTCTGGGAAAAGCTCGAGCCGGACTAGCTCGGGCCGAGCCCCATTTTGGGGCATTGGCTTGAGCCAGCCCGTCGGCCGACTCGTGTTTTAGAAAAAAAAAAGGTTAAAAAAAATAAAAAGAATTAATTAGTCGTAGGAGTTGTGAAAAAAAATAAAATAAAAATCGAGCCCGCTCAGCTCGTAAAGGCCTGATCTGAAAGCTCAAGTCGAGTCTAATTTTTTACCCAAGCAAAAGCTCGGTTCGGCTCGAGCAAAAAAAGCTTGAACCATTTTTACTTGAGCCTAGTCCGAGCTTCGAGTTTTGGCTCGTGGCTCGACTCGACTCATTGACACCCCTAATGTAGCATGTCCTAGACAAAGGTTTCAAGAATTTGATTATTCAACCTCCTTCGAGCTCATCATGGCGTTCATGTCAGCTTTTTATCAGGGGGATGGTTGAGAGTGAGGCTATCGTGTAATGTTCAGCCTTTAGCTTCTTTTGTTGACTAAAATGATGCAAAGAAATCTTATGCATTAAATGCAAAAAGAATATATTTTTTCTTTACAGTAAAATGAATAGAAGAAGGCAGCCACCTTTTCCATATTTTGTTGAAAATGAACATGGTGTAATTAATGAAGGATGACAAGTTCTTCACTATAAATAGGTGATTATATATATATATATATAGACACTAGTAGTATTTCTCATCAACTTAGCCCCTAATGACAATTTTACATTGTCTATGGTTAATGATGCCCTATTTAATGAAGAGGCCATGAGAAAGGACGTCGACACATATTAGTCACATGCCTTGTCACAGAGAATTGGGGAAGACAACAAAGAGGCATTCAAGGCAGGAGGAGAGGCAGAAGTAAAAGTGGAAGCATATCGACAGATGGAAGGAAGCATACTTACAAGCGCTACTATTGTGGTATGAAGGACCACTTGAAGAAGAATTGCCGAAAATTACTACAAAGAACAGGGCCATGATGATTCGTAATCGAAGAATAATGATGGAGAAACACCAGTTACTATTTTAGAGGAGGTATCTATATCCTCCATTCATGAGGAGACATGTCTTCACATCTCAAACCAATATATTGAGTGGGTGGCAGATACTGTAGCATCTTACCACGCCACTTCATGCAGAGATTTCGTCACAACATATGAAGTGACAATTTTGGTATAGTAAAGATGGGACATACTAGTTTCTCTGAGATGTGGGAATTGGTGATATTCAGATACAAATGAACATCGGGTGTAAAATAACCCTGAAGGATGTTCGACATGTACCAGATCTTTGGCTAAATCTATTTTCAAGGATAGTCCTTGACAAACAAGGTTACGACATTCACTTCAACAAAGGCACATGGAAAATGATGAAAGGTCCTATGGTTGTCAATCGAGGACATATATGTGGCACGTTATACAATATTCATGTGAAAATGTGTGCAGATAGCCTTAACATAGTAGAACGTGAGGCTTCTCAAAATCTATGGCACTAGAGACTCGGTCACATGAGTGAGAAGTGGTTATCTACTTTGACAAAGAAGGAGCTAATCACTGTTGCCAAGGAAGCTGCACTAGATCCTTGCAATCACTATCTATTTGATAAGCAACATAAATAAAGTCTCTTTCAATTTCTCTTCGATGAGATCAAAGTTGCTTAGTCTGGTATTGTGGTCCCTTGGAGGTTGAACAAATATTTTCCGACATTCATTGATGATGCTTCTTGAAAAGTATGGGTTTACTTCTTAAAGACCAAGTACCAGGTATTGGATTACTTCAAACTGTTTCATGCCATGGTAGAACGTGAAATAGGAAGGAAACTGAAGTGTCTCCGCTCAAACAGTAGAGGCGAGTACACTTCCAGAGAGTTCGATGTCTACTGCGAAAGCCATGCCATTCGAAATGAGAAGACGATCCCACACATCCTACAACATAATGGAATAGCAGAGAGAATGAATCGAATAATCATGGAAAAGTCAGAAGCATGCTCAGTATGGCTAAGCCGCCAAAGCCATTCCGGGGAGAAACTGCTCAAGTCGCCTGCTACCTAATCAATAAGTCACTGTTAGTACCATTGAATTTTCAAATTTCGGAGAAAGTATGGTTTGGTAAAAATCCCTCATACTCTCACCTTAGAGAATTTTGTTGTTTAGCCTTTGCACATATGTCTAAGGAGCTAAAACAAAAACTTGGTGCAAAGATCACTCCATACATTGTTATAGGCTATGTAAATGAGGAATTTGGATACAAATTATGGGATCTAAAGACAAAGAAGGTTATCAGAAGCAAAGACGTAATGTTCCATGAAAATCAGACATTAAAAGACATTGAAAAGTCCACAATGTCTCCTAATCCCAATTTCAGTGCCCAAGATATTGCTCCAGATCCAACACGGTACAATTTACCATAGATAATGATGAGGTGCGTGAGGAAATGCTAGAAGCATAACAAGAGAAAAAGCGAAGAGGATATTGATCAGGGGGAATCACAATCCTCTCCAACAAAAGCTATATGACCATCACATCGACTAAATGATGGTGCACCTCTTGAAACAAGGAATCCACAATTATGAAGATCTGAATGAGAATGAATTCCATCAATGAGATATTCAAAGTCTGAGTATATTCTGCTTACTAGTGAACGGGAACCAGAGAGATTCAAGGAAGAATATTCTCATGTGGCTAAAGACAAGTTGACGCAAGCGATGAAAGATGAGATGAAGTCATTGCAGAAGAATGAGACATATGATTTGGTTGAACTTTCAAAGGGAAAGAATGTACTGAGAAATACATGTGTTTTCAAACTCAAGAAAGATGGCAATAGAAAGGTGGTGAAACATAAAACCTGTTTGGTAGTCAAAAGATTTCTATACTAAAAGAGAATTGACTTTGATGTAATTTTTTTCACCTGTTGTAAAAATGGACTCAATTCGAGCTATCCTTGGATTAGTAGCCAGCTTGAATCTAGAGTTTGAACAAATGGATGTCAAGACAACATTTTTTCATGGTGACCTATGTGAAGAATTTTATGTGGAGCAGTCAGAAGGCTTTGAAGTTTTAGAAAAAGAGAACTTCGTTATCGAGCTGAAGAAGAGCTTATATAGTCTTGAACAAGTACCAATGTAATCGTATAAAAAGTTTGACTCGTTCATGGTGAGTCAAGGCTACAAAAAAATAGTTACAGATTAGTATGTTTATATTCAGCGATTTTTAGATGGCAACTTCGTTGTTCTTCTATTATATGTAGACGACATGTTTATCGTTGGATAAGATGCAATGAAAATCAGCCAGTTGAAGAAGGTTATCTCTAAGTCCTTTGACATGAAAGACTTAGGTTTAACTCAACATATTTTAATGCACATAACTCGAGATAGAAAGAATAAAAGGTTGTGGCTATCTCAGGAGAATTATATTGAATAAGTGATAAAGAGATTCAATATGCATGATGCCAAACCTATCAGCATTCCACTGGCCAGCCACTTCAAGTTGAGCAAGAGTTTATGTCCTTTATCAAAGAAAGAGATAGAGAAGATGTTATTGGTACCATATTCTTCAGCAATCGAAAGCCTAATGTATGCAATGGTATGTACCATGCCAGATATTGCTCATGCAGTGGGCATGGTAAGTCATTTTCTCTCTAATACCTTAAGGGTACATCAAAGACATGTCCGTGCTACGGGAGAGCTGATCCAATCTTGGAAGGTTATACAGATTCGGATATGGCCGGAGGTCTTGATAGTAGAAAATCTACTTCAGGATTTCTCTACACTTTTGCAGGGGACTGTGTCATAGTTGTCAAGACTACAGAAGTGTGTTGCGTTATCCACAACAAAAGCAGAGTATATTGTAGTAGTGGAAGTGGTACATAAATGTTATGGTTAAAGTGATTTCTTGAAGAACTATGTATCAAGCAGAAAAATTACAAAGTACATTGTGACAGCCTGAGTGCTCTGGACTTGAGTAAGAACTCAATGTATCATTCTCGAACAAAGCACATCGACATCCATTATCATTGGATACGAGAAGTGATGGATCAACCATTGTTGAGAGTAGTGAAGATTCAGACAAATAAGAATTTGACAGACATGTTGACAATCGTGGTTCCAAGGAAAAAGATAGAACTGTGCAGAGACATAGTTGAGATGATTGTCAAATAACAATTATTTCAGATGCAACTAGAGGGAGATAATTGTAATGTTTAGCCTTTAGCCTCTTTTGTTGAATCAACCATCCATCCACTTGCCTCTTCTGTTGAAAAAAATGAGGCAAAGAAATCTTATGCATTAAATGTAAAAAGGAAATATTTTCTTCTTAACCGTAAAATGAATCGAAGAAGGCTGCCACCTTTTTCCATATTTTGTTGAAAATGGACATGGTGTAATTAATGAAGGGTGGCAATTTTTTCACTATAAATAGGTGATACGTTTGAAAAGTGTGATATATCATCACAAGGAAGGTGAAATAGAAAGAGGGACTTTAGAGAGAAATTTGTGAGGTTTTTTTTTTTTTAAAGAGTTTGTAATCTCTATAAATTCTCTGCCACCTTTTTCCATATTTTGTTGAAAATGGACATGGTGTAATTAATGAAGGGTGGCAATTTTTTCACTATAAATAGGTGATACGTTTGAAAAGTGTGATATATCATCACAAAGAAGGTGAAATAGAAAGAGGGAGTTTAGAGAGTGACAGCAGGGTTATCACCATTCTCCAACCTGTAAGGATTTGTAACATCATTAAAGTTAAGAAAACGAGAAGGAAGGTTGGCTTTGGATGATTGGGCAGTGGATTCACTTACAGATGAAGATTTTTCTGATAAATTGTCACTCATGGTTGATTAGATTTCAGAACCTTTGCTCTGATATCATATAAGAAAAAAAGGATTCAGCTGAAATGTAATGAAAGAAAAATGAAGGAAGAAGAACTACTAAACGTTTTCATTACATTGAAGATTGAAAGTATATTGAAAAAACAATTAACAAAGAGTTACATATACACACAAAAGGAATAACAAACTCTAACAGAATACAAGTCAGCATCCTGCTGCACTTGCTATTGTCTCCTAACTAACTATCATCTAACAAAAAATGATTTTCACTATTTTACACGAAGGGGACGACTAGCCATTCTCCAATATCCTACTTGCTCTTGCACCAACTGCAGCATGAATTATTTCTTGGTGGATATTCATGCTGCAATACCATCAATAAATAAATTATGGCTTAAAATATTATTTTAGCTCTTTTCTAAATTCTAGATAGATATCTTTGAACATTCAAAAGTCGCACACTCCCATTTTGACTTTTCTAAAAGTGAGCAAGATAGAGTTCTACTAATAGATGATTAAGCCTCAGCTTAGAAGTATCACTATCATCAACATAATCAACAAAATAATACAACGACATCATGATAGAAGAGCCGACTCAAGGAACGTTGCCGTAATGAGGAGAGTATCTTAGTAAAGATTGACCTCCTTAAAAGCTAGATAAGTACGTTGGTTATTATTATTATTTTTCTATCGATTAATTGGATGGGAAACGTCTATTGAAAAAGTTCTTACTATAAAGTTAAAACGTTGTGGAAAACTCTTGCCAAAAAATATATGTAAGTTGGAGATCATATAGCAGAGCCACATATGGTTAGTGTCGAGGTCAACTGGAATTTAGAGAAATAAATTAAGAATAATGTTATTTATCTTCATTAGAGATCATCATCCATCTACGCGACACAGGTCGATATGCCATGAAATTATAAGGTCAAATGAATATACGAATAACTTTATTGATCTTGTCATTTAATGTCCCGTCATATAGTGATATAAATAGCATTACTCACAAACAGTGCTATGATTAGCAACTGGGAAGTTTTCTTTGTTTTTCCTGTAGATAAAAATCAATATTAACATATTCTATAAAAGAAATCATTGTTTTCAAACTTTGTTGCATAGCCTTGTATTTGTATCACATAATCCCTAAACCATTGGATTTTGGAGGTGTCTGGTGGACTAAATGGTGCATTTTTACCTTTTCTTTTTCTCTGTGTGCACAGTACATTTATGTGTGTTAAGATTATTTAATAATATTATTAATAATAAGATCACAATACAACATTTTTAAACTATTTGAAGAATAGTTTATAGATTTAGAAATATTCTTGTGTTTTGTTTTGCTTTTTTTTAAAAAAAAAAAATCTTAGGTAAATAACGTTTTCTCTTAATTAGATTTGTGGCTCTACTCAAATCTTGTTTCTCATAAATTAACATGCCAACATTTGTGAAAAACAAACATATTGGAAGTATGACGCTTGATTTGAAAAAGACTAGCATAACGAAGAAAAATATTATTATGCTCGAGCTAAATGAGAAAATTCAAAACTCAGCATCATGACTAGATTCATTTTTTTTTCAAACATTTTGCACAATTTTCTTTGCAGGTGACATGCATTCAACAATTTTGAAGACCCGTACATAAAAAAAATGAAAATAGTTTCTTTTGGAAAATATCACTTTACATAGCTTTCTAAAAGCATCACTTTTCAAAAAACCTTTACACAACTGTGCCAAACGAAGACTCAAAAGTCGAATTAAACTACAACCACTTTCATACCTCTAAAGAACTTTTAATATTTTTATACATTTGTATTCAAATTTTAAAAAATAATAATAAAATTTGAATAGCTGTGGGGGGCAGTCTATATAAAAAACTCACAAGTCTTGAACCAAAGGAGAATCTTGAGAGCCACCATCCTCAAGCTAAACAATATCCTCCATTGCTCAATATAGCACTCGGTTCTTCTTCTTCTTCATGACTAATCATGGCCAGAATATACAGCAACATAGTAAAAGACGTTGCTTAGTACTATTTCCATTCCCATTACAAGGACATATAAATCCCATGATTCAGCTGGCCAACATCCTTCACCACAAAGGATTCAATATCATCATTATTCTCACCAAATATAATTGTCCAAATCTCTCTAAATACCCCCATTTCATCTTACACTTAATCCCTGATGGCTTATCAGAAAGTGAAGTTTCCACAGCACATACTGAAGTTGTTTATACAATAAAACTTCTTAACGAAAGATGTGTTAAACCATTTCGTGATTGTTTGGCTCGATTGCAATCTGATGATCCTATAGAATGTCTAGTTACGGATTCTGCTTGGTATTTCACACAACAAGTGGCTGAAAACCTTAGGATTCCGAGGTTTGTACACCGGACAAGCAGTGTCTGTTCGCTATTAGCCTTTGCAGCCCTACCACTTCTTCAAGACAAGGGTTACCTCTCTATGAAAGGTATGTTTTCTTTTTGTTGGATATTTAAATCAAAATGTTTTGAGATGTACATGGATAAAACCAAAAAGAACAAGACTTCAGAAAGCGGTTAAGAGTGATAAGATCGAAGGAAGATGACAGAAGTAATAAGATTTTGTATTTAATTAATCTTTGATTAGTGAGTTGATTATCCCTCTGTAGAACTACGTAAATTTGTGTTATATATTCAAATTACTTTTCATTTTTTGGTGCTTTATTTCCCCAACGCTTTTAACCTCTCCTTCCCCCCGACAACTCTGAAGTCTGATCGGTTCATGAAATAAGACACCGTGTCTAGAATGAATTTAGTAATTTTTATCATGCACTTTCTTGTACAGATTCCGAAATGGACGAACCAGTTTTGGAGCTCCCACCTCTGAAAGTTAAGGACATTCCAACAATTGTGACGCATTATCCAGAGGAGGAATATCAAGTCACAGCTATTATGGTGGAAGAAACAAAGAAAGCTTCAGGTCTAATTATCAACACCTTTAAAGAACTAGAAGAGCCTGAATTAGCCAAACTTGGCGAACAATTTCTCATGCCTACTTTTGCAATTGGCCCATTTCATAAATATTTCTCAGCTTCCTCGAGTAGTTTATGGACACAAGATCGAACCTCGATATCCTGGCTGGATACACAATCACCCAAGTCAGTAATCTATGTGAGTTTCGGGAGTCTTGCAGAAATGTATGAAGAAAAATTGAATGAAGTAGCTTGGGGGTTGGCCAATAGCGATCAACCATTTTTGTGGGTTGTTCGTCCTGGATTAGTTCATGGCTCAGAATGGAATGAAATTTTGTCGAAGGAATTCTTCGAGGCAATTAGTAGAAGGGGATATATTGTAAAATGGGCTCCTCAACAAGAAGTTCTATCTCATCCTTCCACTGGTGGATTTTGGACTCACAGCGGATGGAATTCGACTTTAGAGAGCATTTGCGAAGGCGTCCCAATGATATGTTCGCCTTTCTTCGGCGATCAGAAGGTAAATTCCAGATATGTGAATGATATCTGGAAAGTGGGGATTAAGTTGGAGAAAGGGCTGGATAGAGTCGAAATAAGAAGTGCGATTAAAAAACTAATGGTGGGGAAGGAAGGGGAAGATATGAAGAAGAATATAATGTGTTTGAAGGAGAAATTAGATATTTGTTTGAAATCAGGTGGTTCTTCTTACCAATCACTTGATAACTTGGTTGATTTCATTTCATCTTTCAGATCTCCTGTTTGACCCTTCTCGACCTTTATTTTGTTATATTATTTTTTATTGCAGATTTTTGTAAATATTTCGAAAGCCTATAATAAATTCGGTCTTTCTCTGTGTAATGTTAGTATTTTCTATCTCCATCATATTCTATTTATAGTTTGAACTCGATTGTTACGTGCATGTGTTTCGTCTGGACAGTCCAAATCTGTTCAGCTTGAAAGAGTTATGCCGCAGCTCTTTGAATTTTAACTTTCCTATAACTTCCATGTCTTGATAAAGAAAAATTAAGATTTAATGGAATAGTACATAACTAAGAAGTTTTATTTGTGGAAAAATCACTCTCTTAGCCTCTGCGCTGTCCAATGCCAAAGAACTTGCTAAAATCATCCGTCCTCAACATGCAAATAGTCATCACTTATATTATAGTAGACCATAGGAACTCGATCAGTTGAGTCGATTTACAGTATGAAGAACCACCTTCACTAATAGCCTTTCTTGCTAAATCTGTCATATGATGAACCTTCTTCAAGAACTCATCCCTCCTCACATCCATTATATCTCTAATCACCTTCTCTATTATCATCCTATTACTATGTATCTGTTAGAATGATTTGTGAATAATTATGGGAGATATTAGTGTATCATATGATTTTGTTAATGATAGGAAAGATCTGCAAAATTTCCTGATTGATATTGTAATTGGTGTGTTTCCTGTACTTACTTAATTTAATTAGGTCAATTAGTTTATATGTTTCCTAAATTAATTATCTCTGTACCTATATAATTTCGCCACCAAGGGAGATGAATAATATATGAAAAACTGCTCCACTATTGTTATGTTTATCATGGTATCAGAGCTGACATAGTTGATATACCTGTTTCTGAAATTGTAAACTACAATATTTCCACAGCTATCCTCTCCTAAATCAATACTTCCACTGCTACCCTTATATTTTCTCTACAAAAATGGTTGATGATATGTCTGATAATTTCAGAATTGCACTTGAAAAACTGAGTGGTCTAAATAACTATGATTCTTGGGCTCGTATTGCTCGCATGTCCATTGCCAGCAAGAAAAAACTTGGCTATATTACTCGTACAAAGAAGGCTCCTCAGAATACTAATGTTGAAGCCTATGAAACTTGGGAGGAGGAAAATTGCACTGTAGAGACATGGCTTCTCAATTCAATGGAGAAATATGTGAGAGTTCTCTTTGATCGTCTTCCTATAGCAGTGGCAATCTGGAATGCTGTAGAGAAGACCTATACTGTAAGTAACAATTCCTCCAGAACATATGAGTTAACACGGAGATCTGCCAACATCAAACAAGAAGGTCGTACCCTTGAAGTTTACTATGAAGGATTACAAACTATATGACAGGAACTTGATGCCATCAACCCTCCTTAGATCAATAATGAAATTGACCTCTGTATTCACTTAGTAACTGTCACAAATTTCCATGTTTACATTTTTTTGGCGAGTTTAGATTCTCATCTCGATGGAGCTCGTGCCTATGTGCTTCGTTCTGATCCCCTTCCTGATGTCCTTGAAACTGATGCCATGATTTGTGAGGAGGATACTCGCTTAAAAACTATGGGGAGTGATGAAAATGTAAGTGGTAGTGCCTTAGCTGAACGTAAAGGGAAGGAGGGCGGCTTATATAAGTCTCCAAAACCCTTCTTCAAATCTGGTTCTGGTGGATCAAATTCGGCTAAAGATGAGCATAAATGCACTCATTGTAATGGTAAAAATCATACTGTGGACAAATGTTGGAAGCTTCATGGTCGACCTGATTGGGCAAATGAACTTATTACCAAAAAACAAGGAAGTAGAGCATCACTTGCTATCACTCCAACTATTGAAAATGAAAATGAGGCAAAGTCACGTAACTTTGTTTGTGCTCTATGTACTTCTACTTCTGCTTGCAATAATACATGGATAATTGACACTGGGGCAACGGATCATATGACTAATAACCCTAAGAAATTCACTACATTCACTAAAAATTGCTAAAAATACTCTGTCAGAACTGCCAATGGTCAGATACTCTTTGTTGCTGGTATTAGTACCATTGAGCTTACACCCAACATCAAGTTGTCCAATGTTCTTCTAGTTCTCCCTTTAAAAACTGATTTGTTGTCTGTGTCTAAACTCATGACTGCATATTCCTGTCATTTTTTCTCAACAAATTGTATTTTTCAGGACCTACATACTTAGGGAGAGATTGGATTTGGTTTTAAGAGAGGGGACTTGTGGTACTTTCAGCAAACTGCTCAAAATATTTCAACAAATCAGACCAGTAAGCATGTCGTGGAGAATGAAAATGCATTTACGTCTTGGACATCCATCATTTAGATACTTGAAGCATCTTTTACCAACCTTGTTTGAGTCTTGTAATAAAGAATTTAAATGTTCTACTTGTGAGACTTGTATCTTAGCTAAAAGCCACCATGCAGTGTTTCCGAAAATTGATAATAAAGCATCAATGCAATTTACTCTAATTCATTCGGATGTATGGGGTCCCTTACAACATTCTACTTCTTGTGGTATGCGATGGTTTATTACCTTTATTGATGATTGCACTCGGGTTACATGGATTTATCTACTTAAGCACAAGAGTGATGTAAACAAAGTTGTTAAACAATTTTGCACTATGGTCCAAAATCAATTTTCTACAACTATCAAAGTATGGTTCAGACAATGGAGGTGAATATTTCACAAATGAGCTTGTTGTTTTCTTTCAATCACAAGGAACCGTCCATCAAACATCATGTACTAATACACCACAACAGAATGGTGTTGCCGAGCGACGCAATCGCCAACTTCTAGAGGTTACTCGAGCTTTATTAATTGAAAAGAATGTTCCTAAATATTTGTGGGGTGATGCTTTGCTATCTGCTATGTATGTCATCAACCGAGTCCCTTCTAGTGTTCTTGCATTTCAAACTCCTCTTCAATTCTTCACTGTAAAGATACAAGATATGCCCTCTATCTCTAATCTCTCTCCCAAAGTCTTTGGATGTGTTGCTTATGTCCACATTCACTCTCATCAATGTAGCAAACTATCACCTCGGGCTATCAAATGTGTTTTTGTAGGATATGGTTCTCATCAGAAAGGGTACCGTTGTTATCATCCGCCTACCCAAAAGATGTAAATCACTATGGATGTGACATTTAATGAGGATTTGGCCTATTTCTCTACTGATGGATGTCCTCTTTAGGGGGAGATGGATGGTATTTTGAAGAGAATAGCCATGATGATATGCCTATTGATAGTACATCTCTAACTAGTGATTAGAGACATGATACTCTATATAACAGGAACTCTTTGGAAGAAGGAACTAGTTTGACAACATGTTAAAATATTGTTGATAGTACTACAGACAGTTTCTCTCTCTATCCACAACACATTCAATCTACTCCAGAGGCTACAAATGAGGTACATTATGAACCTAATGGAACTTTAGATTGCAAACCAGCTGAAACTCCAATTGAACAGAATCATAAGCTTCATGAAAACCCCAGTGATGTTCCAGCCAACAAAGAGAGATATCAACGACTTGTAGGCAGGTTAATTTATTTATCTCATACCAGACCTGATATAGCCTATGCCGTTAGTGTCATCAGTTAATTTATGCACACTCCCAGTGAAAGACATATGAATGTTGTGTATCGAGTTATAGGATACTTGAAGAGTGGTCCAGGGAAAGGGATTATGTTTGCAAATAATGATCACTTGGATATTAAGGGTTATACTGAGTCTGATTGGGCAGGAAATAATGCTGACAGGCGTTCTACTACAGGTTATTTCATCTTTGTTGGTGGTAAATAAACATAGCAGTAGTGGAGCAGTTTTTCATATATTATTCATCTCTCTCGGAGGCAAAATTATATAGGTACAGAGACAACTAATTTAGGAAACATACAAACTAATTGACCTAATTAAGTAATTACAAGAAACACACCAATTACAATATCAATTAGGAAATTCTACAGATCTTTCATATCATTAACAAAATCATATGATACACTAAGATCTCCTATAATTATTGACAAATCATTCTAACATTCTCCCTCAAGTTGGTGCACAGACATCTTGCATGCCCAACTTGTCCAGTGAATTGAAAAACATTCTACTTGAAACTGCCTTGGTTAGGATACTAGCCAACTGGTCTTCGGATTTTACGAATGGAACTTCAATAATCTGAGCATCCAACTTTTCTTTAATGAAGTGTCTATCTATTTCTACATGTTTGGTGTGATCATGTTGTACGGGATTGTGGGTTATTGCGATTGCAGATTTGTTGTCACAATATAAAGACATAACACTAGTAGGTATAAAACTCTAGTCTTTCATTACAGCTTTCACCCATAATAATTCACATACACCTTGAGTCATTGCCCTATACTCAGCTTCAGCACTTGATCTAGATACAACCTTCTGTTTTTTACTCCTCCAAGTAACCAAATTACCACCAACAAAGATGAAATAACCTGTAGTAGAACAACTATAGTAGAACGCCTGTCATTATTATTTCCTGCCCAATCAGAATTAGTATAACCCTTAATATCCAAGTGATCATTATTTGCAAACATAATCCCTTTCCCTGGAGCACTCTTCAAGTATCGTATATCTTTCATATCTACTTGACCTTCCAAATCTCTCTAACAAATACACTATTTATAGTATGATTTACAACATAGGGTCCGCTCATAGGGACGCTTGCCACTACACACTCCAAAGTCGAATTCCATCGACAATGGGTGAAAAATGCACCAACAGCCGAATGGACTAAGACCTCTTCTTGTGCTGCCCATCCCACTGGGTAACCTCTCGCCTTTGTACTTCTAGCTCGACCGGAATATGACTCTCCCTAGGGTTTCCAGTTATAGAATCTGGCCTCATACCTCTGCCCACTACTCACTAGCCAATACCAAATTCTAACAGTTTGTTACGAGTTAATATGGTAACACTTGCAAAACTCTCATAAATCACAGATTCAATAGGCTGTGAGTCGTGCGAATTAAGGCTTCTTCCCAAAAACTGCCCGCAAGATTTGAAGACAAGTTTTTGAGGCCAACCAGGATTTCAAATGAGCATGGAGAAGTCCAAATGGGAACAAATTTGGAATGAATTTCTGCATTCGATTGAGGATTGGTCCTTCTTACTCTTCAAATATGTTGAGTATTAGCCCTCTACCTTCAGTACTTCTCCGGGACTCGGAATTGATGGTCTGGAAATTGGGATCATTCGAATCATTGACCTGGCAAAATGCAGGAAAGTCACGCCGTCTACGGAATCCCTCCATTTCCGGAACACGTGTTACCAATAAATCCAGCTCTTCCTTTTCCCAATTTCTCACTCTCTCCTCATCCTTTCCTGCATAACTTCAAATGATTAGAAAATGAGAAAATCAGTTTTAATTTATCTAATCTGCTGAGAATCAGTTTCATACCTGTTAGGCTACTTCACCAGAATCATTGATTTCTTGAATACGAAAATTAGCCCAGAATGCAGAAGCACTATGGTTCTGAGGTAAACAAAATGAATCCCCGTCTCTTCAGCTACACGAGCAGCAAAACTGAAGACTTCATCAATTATTATGCACGTGACAGGCCTTCGACTGCACTTATCACTTGGCCTATCCGTTGACAACATCAGGTTCCGAAACTCATGATTCTCAGACCTCTTTCAAGCTCATCATGACTTTCATGGTCGCTCCCCATTGCGGGGGTGGTGAGAAGGCAGACCGTCAGAGCTGGTGGCAGTACGAAAGCTGGGGTGGGCCATGAAGTGAGCCTGCAAGCTGTCATGAACAAGGAGGCAGTTTTGCTGACAGTCTATGAGAGCACAGTTGTATAAGTATGGAGAGGCAGAAGAACTTAGCGAGATTCAGCATGAACTTCACATGGCCTTGCATCGGCAATGGGAAGATGAGAATGTGTGGTGGGAGTTCCCTTTCTGATTCTTGAATTGATTGAGCAAATTTTGATACTCCCTGCAAGCTATAATTGGTACTAATACAACTCTTTTCTTCACAACGTTGGATGGAATATTTGCAAGTCTATGACATCCAAACTCAAATACAACACAAAAAATTAAGTTTTTCTTAAATTTAGGAATTATTACGTGCATTAGTTTTCATCACATCATTTCAATGCAAATTTATAGTAGATTCAACTAGACAACCACCACAATATGTCTTGTTAGTTTTGTTCGACCCCTACAATATACAATCTGTCTCAATATTATCTTGCCAGTTATCTTTTTTAGACTGATTTTATGTCACAAAATATGCTAGACGTGTTTAGTATGCAATATTATATTACAATACGCCTCATCAAACAAAGCAGTTTTCTTGCAACATTGCCGACATCATTGCGAAATGAGTTATGATGGTTCATTGTAATACATATTACTCAATAATAAGATAGACTCCAATTTTACAATCATACAATACCAGCCATGTATCAATGCTAGCATCCAACATTTAGCAAGTGTAACTGGAATTCTCTTCCCTTCAAAATAAACCTAATGCAAATTTCCAACCTTTTTCTGCTGAATATCTTCAAATTATATGCAAAAAAGATTCAAATGATGCTCATTATATCATGTCCCTTAAAAACTCAATCAATCTGTCCACATTACTGTATGATGAACCACCTTCAGTGATAGCCTTTCTTGCCAAATTAGCCATGTGATCAGTCGTCTGCAAGAATTCCTCCCTTCTCACCACCATTATATCCCTAACCATCTTCTCTACTATCATTCGATCACAAGTGTCTTTCATATCTAATCCAAGCTTCCAAACCTCACTAACAAACCTACTATTTATCGCCTGATCTGCATAATAAGGCCAGCAAATCATAGGCATTTTCACCGATATACTCTCCAGAGTCGAATTCCATCCACTATGTGTGAAAAATGCACAAACCGCCGGATGGGTCAATACCTCCTCTTGAGGTGCCCATCCCACCAGGTACCCTCTCGCCTTTGTACCTTCCTCTAGCTCCACCGGAATCTGCCTCTCCCCATCGTTTCCAATAATAGAATCTGGCCTCATTACCCACAAGAACCTCTGCTCACTATTAACTAGCCCGTACCAGAACTCTAACAGTTCGTTTTGAGTTAACAGGGTAACACTTCCAAAACTCACATAAATTACAGATTTTGTTGGCTGGGAGTCGAGCCAAGTCACACAGCTGAGGTCTTCCTCCCAGAAACTGCCTGAAGCACGCGAGGGTTTGCTTGTTTTAGCTGCCAACCGGGCCTTCAAATGAGCATGGAGTGGACCGATGGAATACAAATTTGGTATATGTTTCCGTATTTGATCAAGAACTGGTCCTTCCAAATCTTCAAATGTGTTGAGTATGAGTGCTCTAGCTTTAATGCTTTTTCTAGTCTCTATTTTGATAGACTGGAAGCCCGGATCATTAACATCGTTCACTCTGCAAAACCCTGGAAGGTCACGGCGCCGGAGAATCCCCTCCATTCCCGGCACACTTTTTACCATTGAATCCATCTCTTCTTTTTTCCAATATGTCAATTTATCTTCATCCTTCCCTACACAAAGACAGAAATAAAATTCGAAATACATCAGCAGCACAATCCAACAAACCACTTTTCACATACCATCCACATGTTTACTTGGAATAGTATAATACCTTTTAGAGGGACCTCGCCTGCATCAATAATTTCTTGAATGCAAAAATATGCCCAGAAGGAGCACGCTGAAATAGTCCTGAAATAAATGTACGGAATTCCCTTTTCTTCAAGCAAAGGAATAGCAAAGCTCAACACGCCATCCATGATGACACAAGTGACCGGCCTTCGAGCACCGGCATCACTCAGGCAATCGGTGGACTCCATCAGCCTACGGAACTCTGGTCCCCCAGTTTCTTTAAGACTCAACAGAATCTCCAAGATGCGATCGCCAGCACGGGGGTGGTCTTCCGGGAGGCCATCAGGAATGGTGACAAAGCGAAAGCCAGGGTAGCGGTCGAAGTGAGACTGGGCGTTGGCGTGGAGGAGGAGGCGGCCATGAGTGAAGTCAGAAAGAAGCATGGTAACATGGAGGTTGTAGAGGCAGAGGAGCTCAGCAAGCTTGAGCATAGAGTTCACATGGCCCTGCAAGGGGTAAGGGAAGATGAGAATATGTGGCGGGAGTTCTTGTGCTGATTCTTGGTGTCTCATTTCAGTGCTTCAGTGATCTTAACTTTTGATAGAGCAAGTTTTGGTAGTCCATGCAAGCTATAAAGGGGAACAATATGAATTGTGATTGAAGCGCTTACAGAGGCAAATGGACTGTCATTGAATTAGATATCTTTAAATCTTGTTGGATAGCGTACATTGGTATCTTTAGACTAGAATCTTGGAAATACAAAATTTGTCCTGTATGTCCTGTATCTTTAGACACTGGTATCATTTTATTTTATTATTAATATCATTATTTTTACTTCATAGACTTAGCCTGTGTTTGACCAACATTTTGAGAAAAATTGAATTCTGAAATAATGATTGATGGAAAAATGTATGGTTGAAAAGTATTGATGGAAGAATGTGAGGTTGAAAAGTATTGATGGAAGAATATGAGGTTGAAAAGTAATGAAAAATCTTAAATTTGTGTATAATATTATTTTATTTAGAGAATGTGTGATTAAAATGAAGAAATAGAAAAAAAAAATGAGAATGTGTGTCAAACAGAGCTTTAATCCATTTTGCTATTAACAAGGCAAGTGACCCGCATTTAGTGGTGACAATCAAGTAAAACGGCTGTAAAAAATGAGCAACGAGTCTCTCGGGCTCGTAAAAAAGACAAGCCCGAGCACAAGCCGAGCAGGCTAGGTGGCTCAGCCCGTTCAAATTTTTTTTTTTTTTTTAAGGTCTAGGTATAATTAAAAATAATAATAATAATAACAAAATAAAATAAAATAGGCGAGCTCGCTCGCGAACCACGAGCTCATGGGTCGGACCGAGCCGAGCTCGTGCTTATACGGGCCGAGCCGACATCTCTACCCATACTGGATAAAGGGTGAAGTGGGTATAAACTTAATTTTCATGAAAATAATGTTAGGAATTAGACTTTATTAATTTCGTTAGATCAGTGGAACGCAAAATAATTTGAATCAAGAAGAAATAAAATAAGTGCAAATAGGACACAAGAATTCACATGGTTCGACAATTGTGCTTACCTCCACAAACCCATACTAATTTTTCACTATATCAACAAAAGAAGAAGAGGAATACAAAAAATACCCTCTGTATTTTTTTTGTCTACACATAGGTAATCTCTCGATTTCTCTCGTTAACTCTCTGCACAAATTGAAGCTTAACTATTTCTCGCTCGTCGTGCTTTGCTCTCTGTTTCTCGTGTTGTGTACTTCAATTTCAATCTACACATTCTATTTATAGAGGATATCGGGAGACATAATTTTCTCCTTTTTGACAAATGGTTGAATGTATTGAAAAAGAATTAGACTGAAAAAAAAAAAAATTGGCAAAAAGTGTAGGTGTGGCAATCGAACTCCAATTTGAGCCCATAATACCATTTGGGAAAGAAAACGACAAGACGAGTAGAACTTACCACTGTGGCATGACATATGATGGACTTCAGCCATCCAGACATTTAGGACTCAAAAATTATTTTTCAAATTTTAATGTTATTTTTGTCATTCAGTTTATTTCGAATTCTTTGCAATCGTAATTTGTTTAAACTAGATTTTCATATAAACTCTAATAAATAAAGGGTTAATCCATTTTTTTTTACCATCTTTCAATTAATAAAATTCGTGAGTTTATTTTTTTTTCATTATTTGGTGGATTCAAAATTTCGTGTTTTTAATGTTTTCACTTGAATTCCTTTATCGCCTTCATAAAATAAGTGCAAGTACAACACAAAAATTTATGTGGTTCAACAATCATACCTGCGTCCACAAATCCACACTAATTTTTCACTATATCAGAGAAAAGAAGTGGAATACAAAAAAGTATACTCTCTATTTTATTTGCCTATGCAGAGGCAGTCTCTCAATTTTCTCTCGTTAACTCCCTGCACAAATTGAAGCCTAATTGCTTCACTCATAGTGCTTTGCTCTTTGTTGCTTGTGTTATGTATTTCAATTTATCTATACATTCTATTTATAAAGGATGTTAGGAGACATAATTTTCTCCTTTTTGACAATTGGGTGTATCCATTTGGTGCATTTAATTTTCATTCCTCAATTGTGTTTGAATTGGAGAAAAAACCCATGCATGATATTCTTAAATGCAAAGAAGAATTTTCTGCCAAACTTTGAAATGTGTGAGCCAACTTTGAGAAGATGTGTAACCTAAATATTAGGCTCCAATAAATAATAACCACAAAAGAAACAAAATATGGGAAAGAAAGGAGAAAGAAAAACTATAAAAGTCAGTTAATTGCTCGAGTGGACTTTTGTGGTAGTAAGATGGGTTTGTTATAGAATCAAAAAATATAAAGCGTTTTTTCTTTAAGAAAATGAAATGCGTCTTTCCCAATTAAACGAGGCGAGAACTCCCAAATCATATACGATTTTCCATTCCCAAATCCCTGAAATCAATTCAATATTCGAAACCTTAATCCCAAAACCCAAAAATTCTGATTATCAAAGCTCCATCTCGCTGTTGTTCACCAATTGAAGAGCCCACTAGAAGCAGCATCCATTTGATTTGAGCAAGACGTTTGAGCGTGCACACGGACGGACCGTATGAAGATAAGTTCGAAACACCTTCCTTTTTTTGTGCAACCATATTCGATGTTGTGAAGTTTATTTTCAGATATATGAAATTGTGGGTTGGTATGATGTTATGAGGACATGCAGAGAGATTAGCTGAATTCGGGAAAAAGGGAAAAGAGGAAGAATAGAGCAAAACCAGCAGAGGAATAAGAAGACGCGACCAGCAGAGTTAACGGAAATTCAAATGGAGAGACGACATCGTTTTGATTAGTTAATAATTGTAATAGTTTAAAGCGAGTTTTTTGCCGTGTTTTCTGTTATAACCATCACAAGGAGGAGAAAATACAGTGTGAATTCATCAGTATGAAATCTCTGGCTCTCTCTCTGAATTTTCTATCTCTAAACTCCCTTTTCTTATTTGCTTTTTATCTTCTTTTATTTCAAATTAATTGCTATAATTGACTTTATTATTACAATTAATATACTGGGCATTGAATTTCCATTTCAATTTCTGAGTTAGTGTTGTTGAATTGTTGGTTTTGGTTTGAGATTTGAGCTCAACTATTACATATGATTTTTGGGTTGTTGCATACAAAGATTAGGTATATTTTTACTAGTATTTAGGTTGGTCTGGGTATGGTTGTAAAGGGATTGTCACCTATAGTGTTTGAATCGAAGAAGTTGTATTATTGAATTGATCTTCAAATCAGTGCTTTTATTTTGTTGTTTAACTGAGATGCCTGTGAAAAAAAATTTGATTTGAACAACTACAATTACACACGCTGGTCTGAGATATAGTTTTTTTTTTTAATTGGTCTAGACATTGGAGCAAGTCCAAAGTTGGTTTAAATTTTGCTTATATGCATTTATTCTCACTTAATGTGCTCTAAATATATGGCACATTGTGAGGAAGATCCAGAATTGATAGATTCTGACCACAACTTCAAGTCTGAACAAAACGACATCAATTATTATAGAAATGTGACCGGAGAAATCTCAATTGGATAGGACGGCCGTGAAGGTAAAGTTCAGGAGAAAGGAGAAGAGGACATTGATATTGAGGTGGATGAATTGGAACTATCGTCTTCAGAGGAACTATTGTCCCAATGTTCATCCAACGCGGATAGTGGTAATCATTTTCTTGAATTTTCTTTCGATTTAGACATAAAGATTCCATAGTTTGAGGTCTGGGCAAATTTTTAGTTTTGCATCAAAGTTTTGAGAGGCGATTAGAATTTACGATGCATTGAACGGGTTGCAAGTAAAATAGTACACTTCAGAGCACACTTGTAGTCGGGACCAATTTAACAGATATTGAAACTACATATTTTTAAATTTCGATATATTGATCAGTTCAAGACGAACCCAGACAAAAAAATCGAGCTTATTTGGCAACGGTGAAGAATGATCTGTGCGCACAGATATTAGCAGAGACGTGCCATGGAAGATGCGGAGATATGCTAAAGAAGTTTTGGTAGGGACTTTATGAGAGCACTTTATGCGATTGCAATCTTATACAATCGAGGTTTTACGTACAAATGTTAGCTCGACGGTCATTATAGCGTTGCAGGAGCAGTTTTTCGAGGGATCTACAATTGCTTCAATTGTTATAAGATTGGTTTTAAGAATGGTTGTAGGATGGTAGTTGGTATTGACACTTGTCACTTAAGGGGTGAGAGAGTGTTAACTATAGTTGGTTTTGACACTAATGACTGTATCTATCCCATTGCGTATCTAGTTGTTCAAAAAGAAAATACTCTAGCTTGGTGATGGTTTTTGAACTATCTTTCAGAGGATATTGGGATTTGAGATGGGAGAGGTTGGACTTTGATAATGGACAGGCACAAAGGTCTACAAAATGTGACAAACGGGTTGTTTCTTAAGGCCGAGCATAGATTCTGTGTACAACATATGTTCTCGAACTTTTTAAATGCCAGGTTCAAGAGCAAAAGTTCTTAAGAATTACTTATGGCATCCTACTAAGTCGACCACCGTTGCTGAATACAGACATTGTATGCAACAAATTCATCAACTGAGCGAGAAGGCATACAATTGGCTTATGGAGAGACACCCGCAAGAATGGAGTAGATCGCATTTCTTTGTTCAAGTGAAGAACGATATTTTGCTGAATAATTTATTTGAATTGTTCAATAAGACTTTGCGGAATGATAGGGAGAAGATGTTTCTGATGATATTTATTTAACTTCAATTAACTTTCATGATTAGGATTTGAAAGCGTCGATAAATGATAATGAGGTGTATGAGACGTTTGTGTTCAAAGATCAAGAAAAATTTCACAAGATTACTTAGAGATCACGTGAATGCACATTGTACTTGTCTATTAGGCCGATATGGTAATTTGATTGCAGTTTGGGGACATATGTTGTTGACCTACAGGAAAGAACTTGTGCATGTAGAGAATGGGAGCTTACAGGCATATCGTGCATGCAGTGTCAGCTACTAAGGAATGCAGAAATGATCTAGAAGACTTTGTTGATAACTGGTACACGATTGAGATGCATATAAGGTTCTACAGTAGTATCGTGAACCCTATTAACGGCGTGCGCTTATGGCCACAGTTGGATATGATTGATACACTAATGAATGCATCTATCCCATTGCGCATCTAGTTGTTCAAAAAGAAAGTACTCCAGCTTGGCAATGGTTTCTGAACTATCTTTTAGAGGATATTGGAATTGGAGATGGGAGAGGTTGGACTTTAATGACCAATAGGCAGAAAGGTCTACAAAATGTGATAGACGGGTTGTTTCTTAAGGCCAATCACAGATTCCGAGTACAACATATGTACTCGAACTTTTTCAATGGTAGGTTCAATAGCAAAAGTTCTTAAGAATTAGTTATGGCATACTACCAAGTCGACCATCGTTGCTGGATACAGACATTGGATGAAACAAATTCGTCAACTGAGTGAGGAGGCAAACAACTAGCTTATGGAGAGATACTCGTAAGAATGGAATATATCGCATTTCTCTGTTCAAGTGAAGAGCGACATTTTGCTGAATAATTTATTTGAATTGTTTAATAAGACTTTGCAGAGCAATAGGGAGAAGATGATTCTGATGATATTTACTTAACTTCAATTAACTTTCATGATTAGGATTTGAAAGCATGATGAGGTGTATGGGACGTTTGTGTCCAAAGATCAAGAAAAAATTTCACAAGATTACTAAGAGATCTCCTGAATGCACATTGCACTTGTCTATTAGGTTGAAATGGCAATTTGATTGCAGTTTGGGGACATATGTTGTTGACCTAGAGGAAAGAACTTGTGCATGTAGAGAATGAGAGCTTACAGGCATATCGTGCATGCAGTGTCAGCTACTAAGGAATGTAGAAATGACCTGGAAGACTTCATTGATAACTGCTACACTATTGAGATGCATATAAGGTTCTACAGTATTATCATGAACCCTATTAACGACGTGCGCTTATGGCCACAGTTGGATATGCCTGATACAACAAATGATATCACTCGAAGTCGGATGCACCACAAGATGTGAGTACAAGCTTAGAATAATTTTTACTAACTGCTTCATTACTACCTGCATTTTATATGTACACACAATACTCAAGATACTTGGAGGCAATATTCTAATGAATCTATCTTGCTAATAGGTTTGTTTTGAAGGAGATTTGGAACCAGCTGGCACACATTGCAATGCAGTGGTTGACGAACGAGCAAGTACACATTTTTCTACTTCGCGATATTGGTTTGAAAGTGTGACTAATTATTCAATTTGGTTTATGCAACAGCATAAAATAGTTGCAAAATAAGGAAAGGGGGCTTCGTCACCCCCAAAATGCTAAGGAAAATCAATCTTTCCAATTTATGCCAACCCCCATGGTGGCACGTGAAGCGCGGTTAGGATGTATTCTAAACGGACCAGCAGCAACTATTCGCAGGTAGTCGGCTGCATCTCATGTTTTAACTGATGAAGTCAACTTCGATGAAATAGTGGATGAATTGCATGACATAGATGATGTGGAGTCTGCTATCTTGAGATCGGTAAGGCCACGACCGTGATGACTTGCAAAGCAGTCAACAGCATTAGGTTCTGGCGTTGAAGGGGAAAACACAAAGCAGTAATAGATATGAAGTATTTCAGTTTGTTTTTTTATTTTTGTTGGTGTATGCTGGAATGCAAGTGCTGGCCAGTTATCGTCATTTTTTT
>CAIGRB010087165.1:5071-27560 GCA_903798255.1 Fraxinus quadrangulata | reverse complement strand
TTTTTATTTTTTTAATCATTTACGAGCCGGCTCGGGCTCGGCTCGGCTCGGCCCGCTAAGGCTCGGGCCAAAAAGCTCGGGCCGAGCCTCATTTTTTTGGCCGGGCTTTGTTCGGCTCGTCTCGGGTCCAAAAAAGTTCGGTCCAAAAAAGTTCGAGTTAAGCCCGAACTTTTTTTTTTTTTCGGTTCGGGCTCGACTCGTTGACATAGCTATTCTCACCTATCGAATTATGAGTTATTATTCTATAATTATTTGAACTCACCAAATCATTTCTAACAAGTCAATTTATTAAGAGTATGCTTGGAAAGTATTTATAAACACATTAAATTATAAATAAATGAAAACGAGTGATGATTAAGTGAGTAGTATTTGTGAGTCACTCGAAACGTGTGAAAAATGTTGTACTTCCTTTGAAGATCCTAGTCAAATATATGAAGTGACAAAATATTAAAATCCATAAGAGTTTTAAACGGGTATAAAAAAATCTTCAACAAGTAGGTTTTTTAGCCCCTGAAATGTTAAATATGATCCACTCATGTCAAAATTCTGAATTTGACGCTATAAAGCAAGTGCAGATATAGAAACTAAAGGATTATTTATGTAAAATTATTCACCATATGACTTGTACCAAAAGCGCAGTTGCATCATATTCTATAAAGCCAAATGGCCAAAGGTTGATCTTTTCAATTGCACTCTCAAAAGTTGTTTACTTTTGCCAATTGTTATAAAAGTTCTATAATGATGCATGTGCAAGTGAATTTTACCATTTGCAATTCTCCTCTTCAATTCAATCTTTGACCATTTAAAGAATCAAATCAAACCCAGTTGTCTAGCTCTTCCAGTCCTAACTTTATTTTAAGAGTGCTTTTAAAGAGTAAATTTCATTTGCGGTCACAATTTTAATTGAGTTACTAAACTGTAATTTGTCTCAATTGGATAATTGAACTTTAATTTAATTTCAATTGGATCGCTGAATTTTAATGAGTTCAAATGGGTTATTGAAGTTTAATTTAATTTCAAATTTTTATCACTATGTCACATGTTAGTCTCCCAAATTGATTAATATTTCTTATTAAACAACCATATGAGCCCTCTATTTAGTTGCTGCATGACACACCAGCTTACCTCTAGGCTATTTCATATGAAATAGCGTTAAAAAAATAATAATATGACTTTTAACCTTTTAATCTAAAGAGCTTGCTAGAACTTTTATTTTACCATTTCGTTTGTATGGCACTACTGCAAAATGATTAGATGAAGGATTTTGGAGAAGAAAGGTGATCGAGTATGACAAAGTTGTTAAATCTTGAAATAAAACTGAAGTTTAGTGACCTAATTGAAACAAATTAGAGTTCAATGACTCGTTGAAAGTTCAGTGACCGTAGATTAAATTTAGTCCATTAGACAAATTGGATTTCAAGAAATGACCACGTGGCACGTGCTCCAAGGTAGCCGGCGATAATATCAAGACATTATAATATAAGTTTGAACATTAGCCTGGATTGAATCGAGCCCGGAGAATGAGGTTAGGTCGAGAATCAAATTTAATTAGTTGGAACTCCAATTTGCAGCCCAAAACCCAGGATTAACATAAAATTATCTTTTGAGTTGTTTAGGTTGTTGGGTTGGCGACCTGAAGAGGACAATTTTGAGGTTGCAGCAAGTGGTCAACTGGGTCTCAAACTCTATTAAAATAATCAATCACAAATACTTTTTCTAATTTATCATTAGTCATCGATCTTGACTAAGATAAATATAGAAATAAATTTTGAACTTCTTCTAAGACTTCCAATTTTTCAATTCTATATTCAAGGCTATTTGAGCTTAATGTTACTTTTAAATAAATCTTTATTTTTAAATGAATTTAAATGTTTTTTTTCCCTTAAAGAGTTAATTTCTTGTTTTTAAAGGTAAAAACACAAAATTTATTGAAGAAATTTATCGTCACTAGCAGAGGACGAAGTCACTATAGGAATACAATCTACCCACTAATTGATCTCGAGTCCATAGTAGTACAAGAGGCAAGATTATGATCATTGTGTTTCCTTATCAGAAAACAAAGTTGCAAGAACCAACGTCTGTTTCATACATTATAGTTACCGTATCACTAATTTTAGAAGCATTTGGGTATAACAAAAAATAAAACTTAAAGGCTTTGAGTCTCACAATGAATCATACTTAGTAGTTGCAACTCGGAATTCATTCTCTTGATAAAAAAAAAGGGATAATTTCGTAGAGCGAGCGCCTTTGCATCTTTTGCTGAAATAGCCTCTCGTCCGAACCCCACATGCCCCACCCACTATTCCCAAATTACGACAAAGCATCGCTCCAATTTAACACATCATCTATGTTAAGCTTGAGATTATGACAACTAAAGCTTCCCACATCCTATGAAAATCTCATTCGTTTGTGGATTTAGCCAAAAATAAATAAAATAAAGTCTTAGAAGTAAAGATATAATTACATGTAACATTAAGCATAATTAAAATATTTTGAAATATATTTATCGTTTCAAGAGTAAGTTAAATGTCTAGAGATATTTTCAATAAATGAATACTGAAATATTTCAGCCCGTATGATATGACATTTGAAACATAAAGTCTCAAATTATAGGAGAAACTGCCTCAAATCATTTCCTAATTTATAGGATATTATGCAGAAAAATCTCCCAACATATGCATTTGGTTGCATGAGTTATTCAAAGTTTATGTCACATGCAAATGAATTTAAAATATTATAAAATTGATTAGTTTCCCAATGCTCACATATATTCATGAAAACAATTAACAAATTGGATTAGTTATCGAATATTCGCACGCATTAGACTATTTGATTAATATACTTAGAAAAAAACCTTTGTAGCATGTGCCAAGATATTGGGATTACCATTGACACTCTATAAATCTTTCATTCATGTAAATCATCTAATCTTACCAACCCAATAAAGTTGGTAGTTAATTAAATCTTTGAGCACATGGCCTCGAGGTATTACATAATCATTTGTAGGGGAAATTTTGGCTTAGTACGCATGGATCCATCACCCGAGGATTACTTTTTTATATTCAGACAAGTCTCTCCATCGTGCATGTTTATTGCTCATATGAAAACCAGAGCCCAAATTAAGTATTAGGTTTGTTTAGGCTCCAGATCATTTGCTGACAACCAGCTAAGCAAATCAAATGGGTCTGCACTCCACGTCATCAAAGCACCGAGGTGTTGAGGCGATGCATGTCATGTATGCACGCCATCACTCAATTGAGGCGTCGAGGCGACACACATCGAAATAATACTCGACGAAGTGGCAAGAGTGGGGCGCCTGGATGTCATAATTCGTCGTCCTTATTAATCAGGAGATCTTTTACACACAAATCTTTCCAAAATAAATTTTTCATGTAATTGATTGATGTGACATTCAAACAACAAACACCAAAATGTCAAGGTCCATTACATGCTTGCCACCCATGATCGATTGATTGATATCTAGGAAGAGACAAGAGACACTTACTTCTTCCTTTAGATCAGGCCACGTTTCCCCCATCCTCTGGTCAACATTCCATGACCTCTACAATATAAACCCATGAAACTAACCATTTGGAGGTAATATTTTCTTTTACTCTATATACTCACTCCACAGTAGGTTTTCATTTTGTAATCTACTTTATACACCCCATTTTTCGTCAATGTTGCCTGGCGTGATCGTCGGAGTGCTCGTGGCCACTTCCACCATCATCGAAAAAGGCCACGAGTGACTAATAGTTGTATTAAGTAGTGTAGTGTAGTATAGGAAAGAGATTACATAGAGCTGCAACTGTTGTCACATTGGAGGTACAGATTTCGAGATCATCAGTTTGACGTCGTCTGTAGGAAACCATACAATAACCACGAACATTCCGTAGATAGAGCTCACCCAAAAAGAACGTTAACTTTTCCCTGAAGAAAGGTTTTGTACTTGAATAAAGGACAAGTGAAAGTTGTTTAGAAACGATTCTCCAGCATTTTTTGTTGCGTTCAACCAACGAAGGGTAGTATACTTCAACGCATCCCACCCCTAACCACACAATGAAAGTCCACACATAAAATGAATATCCATACATATACTTTAGGGACTATTGTTACGCCTATCACGAAGAGGCTCCAGATCATCTACCAACATGATAGCTAGCTACGCAAATCAATGGAGCCCGCACTCCGCGTCATCGAAATACCAGTGTCGAGGCGTGTTATGTATACACTTCTTCACTCGATTGAGGCGTTAAGGTGACACACGTCGAAGTAATACTCAACGAAGTGGTGCCTAGATGTCATAACATCTCGTCTCTATTAATCAGGAGATCTTTTACACATAGATCTTTCCAAAATAAAATGTTCATGTGACTGATTGATGTGACATTCAAACAACAGATGCCAAAAGGTCAAGTGACATTAAATGCTCATCCACCTACGATTGACTGATTGATACCTAGAAGGAGATTTGAGATGCCTTTTCTTTCATATGAGCCAACGTGTCCCCTATCCTCTTGTCAGCATTCCATCATCTCTGCTATTTAAACCCATGAAAATAACCATTTGAAGGTAATTTTTTCTTTAACTCTATTACTCACTTCATTGTAGGTTTTCATCTTGCAATCTGCTTTATACACCCCATTTTTTGTCAATGTCACCTGACTTTACCGTCGAAGTGCTCGTGGCCACCGTTACCACCATTGGAAAAGGCCCGAGTGACCAACGATTGTGTTGAGTAGTGTAGGAAAGAAATTACGTGGAGTTGCAACTATGGCCACATTGGATCTCAAGGTTAACAAGTTGGCGCTATCTGTGGAAAATCGCACTATAACCAATAACATCCCATAGACAAAGTTTGCTCCAAAATAAAAAAGCATTAACATTTCCCTTAAAGAAAGGTTTTTCCTTGAATAAAGGACAAGTGAAAGTTGTTTAGAAAGTATTCTCTAATGTTTTCCTAGTGATTTGGGCGTATAATCTTGGGGGAAAATAGGTATTCACCCATCATGAGTTCAAGTAATGAAAATGTCAATTCGAGAAGAATAAGGGAGGCCTCTGAAGAAGAAGTCCTCCAAACCAATGTTAATCGTCAATGGCCTCACCATCGAGTTGGTAGGACAGCTGCACGCTTAACTGCAGAAGTTGCCTAAATGGCTGCCAATATGAGAAGTATCGCAATACAAAATGCTGCCATATGTGAAGTCCTCATGTAAGTTCAAGGTCAAGGAGGCTTCCAAATATCTCAAAATGTGCCTCAACCGAGCCTCATGTGACGACAAGAAGAGGAAGAAGTGCAAAGCCAAAAGGCACATTCATGTATATGCAGAAGAGGTGTTAGCCCTATTGAAAGGAAAGTGAGAGTAGACATGTCCGCCAATTACGCTTCGGACAACTTGCAAGTGACCCACCCACACCTTAGAGAAGATAATTTCCCTATTAAATACGATCGATAGTGAAGACCTCAAAGGTCCACTAGCGTATTTGACAAGATCGAATACAACCGTCCTAAAAATAGGCCTCAGTCGCCACCTATTACGGTTAAGCCTCATTAGGATGTCAATCCAGCTTGAGTGACCCCGGTTGACCTGTAAAAAGCTTGAGCCAGCTCAGCTCAAGGAACTGAGCCTCTTTTAGAATGATGACTCGAGCTCGAGCTTGCCCATGTGTGCAGGCCCAGCTGCCTGTCGAAGTAACGTATTTTTTTAAAAAAAAGAGGCTACTTGGCTCGGCCAAAACATCTCGAGCCATTTTTTGCTTGGGCTGTACCCAAGCATTAGTCTTCGGCTCGTGAGCCAGCTCGTTTACATCGCTAGGCCTCATGAGCAAGTGTTTGGCTAGGATACATACATTTCTCTGCCTAAGAATAGGCATGAGAGGAGGGACATAGCGAGCTTTATAAATAAAAAAAGACCATCCTAACTTCCACTTCGACATCAAGCTGGCGTGGAGGATTTTATTGGACCATACAGGTCCTATAAACTTGATGATGTTGATGACGATCTTCTATTCTCCCCGAAAGCTTCGCAATTTTCCCATGCCAATCAACTTCATACCATTGAAGATTCCAAGGTATAAAGGAAGGGATGATCTAGAGAAGTACTTCAATAATTACAAAATGCAAATAAACCTAAGAAGCACACGCCACTTTGAAATGTCCAGCCTTTCACTTAACTTTAAGTGGAGCGGTATAAGTCTAGTTTTGCAGAATACCAACATGGAGCATTAAGAGCTAGCCTGATTTGAAGAATGCTTTCCTGAATTAATACTTGGCAAAGAAGGATGGAAAGGCTTATATTCAACGTCTTTAGGATATAAGGCAAGCAATCGGTGAAACATTGAAGAGCTATTTGACTTGTTTCACTGATGAGATTAGCTACTACGAAAATGTCAAAGATAGAGAGGGTCTCTCCACTCTTAAAGGGGACTTCAACATGAACACTCTATTTTTGAGAAATGTATGGAATAAGGACCTTGCCACCTATGACAAATTTGTCGAAATGATGAGGGTTGAAATCATTAGCGAAGAAATGATTGATCATCGAAATAAGGCAGCTCAAGCACTTCCGTCTCCATAGACATAAATTAGAAGAGGTGTCCCACATCTCGTTTGGTGAATCAGTATTTACTCAAGCTGGACATGTGGTTGTCCCCACTTCGGGATAAGCTTTAGCCACAGTTACAAAAAACACTATGTCTTCTCTAACTTATGAAAAGGTCGGAACAAGTGGTAACCCCGAACATAGGACCTGTTGCAGAAGACCCTTTTATCAAAGAAATAGAGAAAGAGGTGATAGACTTAGAATTACGCCAAATGTCGAGGTACAACCTTACTGCACTTTTCACCGATTCTATGGTCATGATACCAGCGAATGTAGAGACATGCCTCGCTAGGATAGTCGGAACGATCCCCGTGATGCCGAAGGAAAAATGGTCCCCTCTAGGAGATCCTCTTCTTTCGAGGTAAAATACATTCCTTAGACAAGATGAGGCAAGACGACCTCTCAGGGATCATTCACGTTATCATTGAATATATGAGGATAGAGAGAGGCCCAGAGGTGGGTAAAGGCAAAAGAGGGTTCTTTATGTTGAAGTGGGCAATGCTTTTGTCTGTGAGATAGATACAATTATTGGAGGCCCACATGTAGAAAGTGAGTCCTAAAACATACAAAGAAGCTAGGCTAGAGAAGCTAAGAACCCAACCTGACTAGTTACATAGTTAACCATTTTCAGAGGGAAAGGCCAGTAGAGCCCATCACTTTCACCTAAGAAAACGCAACGGGCTTGCATTACCTTCATTGCAACACTATACTGGTAAGAATTGTGATAGTCCCTTAATGGGTTGAAGTGCATGTTGGTAGACAATGGGAGTTCGATTAACGTCTTGTTTAGTTCCATGTATGATAAGACGCTGGTAGATCATTATATTACCCCTACGACATCGTTAAAGGAGTTATGGTTTGTTACCATTATTCATCACCTATGCATGATGTTCTCAACTGAATGAGGTATCGCGACGGTTAAAGGTGATCAAATGGGGTCGATGGAGTACTATCTCAACTTTATAAGTAAGGATGAACCTCATAATGTTAATATGGTACTTTTGGATACCGAAATGCTCAATTTCTATGAAGAAGGGAAAGTCATTGAGATGGTAGAGGCCCTTGAAAAAAGAAAGACCCTTGAAGAATGGAGTGTTTATGATGAATTGGATCCACGTGTTATTTAGTCCAAATCACAAATGGCTCCGATGGAAGAACTAGAAGGCTTTCTTGAACGTTGCAAGTGGGGGAAGAATATACCATATGAAGTCAAGGAGGAGCTTAAAAACTTCTTACATAGGAACTTAGATGTCTTTGCATGTAGATACAAGGACATGATGGGCATCGATCTGAAGGTAAGTTGCCACTACTTGAAGATTGATCATAAGTATGCTCCCACATAGACAGAAAATGAGATCCCTCAACCTTGAAAGATATGAGGCTCTAAAGGAGAAAATAGTGAAATTGATTAATAATGGCTTCATTAGAGAGACCACTTATTCGAAGTGGATATCTAATCCCATTTTAGTGAAAAAGCACAATGGCAAATGGAGGGTATGCATCAACTTCTCCAACCTTAATCAAGTTTGCCCAAAAAATAGTTTTCCACTTCCAAGGATAGACCAACTTGTGGATTCTGCTGTAGGGGCATGATCTACTGAGCTTTATAGATGCCTATTCAGGCTACAACCAAATTCCCATGTATCCCGCTAATAAGGAGAACACTTCTTTTATCACAGATAGATATTTGTTTTGTTACAAGGTGATGCCTTTTGGGCTGAAAAATGTCGGGGCCACTTATCAAAGGCTGGTCAACAACTTGTTTGTTGATCTCATTAGCAAAACTATAGAAGTCTACATAGATGATATGTTGGTGAAGAGCCTTCAAACAAAGGATCATGTGAATCACTTAGATGCCACCTTCCAAATTTTTAAGAGGTACAAGATGTGGGTAAATTCTCTTAGTGTGTTTGGTGAAGCCTCTGGAAAATTCCTAGGTTACATGGTGAATCAGAGGGAAATTGAGACAAATTCTGAGAAAATCGGGGGTCTAATTAAATTAGGTCTCTTTAAAGACGAAAAGAAGTACAAAGCCTTACTGGAATAGTGGCAGCACTCAACCGCTTCGTTTCAAAGGCCACTAAAAATTTCTCCCCTTCTTAAAATTTCTCAAAGGAAGGAATGAGGCCTTCTAGAAGCTGAAGAAGTATCTTGGACAGTTCTCCATCTTCTCTAAACCCAAAACGGACGAGCCCTTATTGTTTACTTTATTGTATTTGAAGAAGCCATCAATTTAGTTCTTCGACGGGAAGAAAGTACCCACCAACTACTTTTATTATGTTAGTAAAGCTCTTCTACCGGTAGAGGTCTGCTATCCAAGCAAGCACTTCAGAAGCTTGATACCTCTTGAAGATTATTGAAATGGGTTGTGGAGCTCAGTAACTGACCTGGATTTTAAACTAATGACTTTCATCAAGGGTCATGGCCCGTGAAGACTTTGTGGTAGAATATGCTAAAGCCCTTGGGGAAGAGGTGACTATGGAACCCATAGAGTCACCCAAGCCTCTTTGTTGATGGTTCATCTGGAGAAGCTGGCTCCAGAGCAGAAGTGGTTTTGGTATGCCCGTAGGGCGATAGCTTAATTTCATAGTAGGGTTCAGACTGAAAACTTCCAATAACGTCTTGAAGTATGAGGTACTCTTAGCTACCTTAGAATAGCTAATGAAATGCAAGTAAAGAGGCTCTTTATTATTAGTGACTCTCAACTAGTAATAAACCAGGTCAATGGCAATTTCAATACCAGAGATAAAGGTATGGCTATATACTTTAAAGTTGAAAAGATCTTCTTCCATACTTCAAGAAATTCAAGTTTGTGCAAATTCCACATCTAAAAAATGCCCATGCCAATGCTTTTTCAAAGTTGTCAAGTAGCTTAGATCAGAGCTTTTCAAGATCATTCCGATTCCATATCTAAAAAATGCCCATGCCAATGCTTTATCAAAGTTGGCAAGTAGTGAGGATCAGAGCTTCTCAAGATCATTCCAATTGAACACCTTTCTAAACCCTCAATCTCAAAGAGAGAAGAGGTGATGTGGATCAAAAGCACCCCGGCCTGTGTCCAACCAATCATTGCCTTCCTCAAGGGTCAGATCTTATTGGACAATGAATTGAAGCCCATAAGCTGAGAAGAAAAGCTGCTCATTTTGTTCTACAAGATGTGTCCTATATAAGAGAGACTTCTCATCCCCTCTACTTCGATGCACGGGGGGAAGAAGCGACCTATGTCCTTAGTGAAATCCATAAAGGGGGCTACAATAACCACTCCAAAGGACTAGTACTAGTGTCAAGGTGCTTAGATTGGGATACTATTGGCTTACCTTGAAAAATGAAACAGTTCAGTTCGTGCAAATATGCCACAAGTACCAACCCTTGTCTAATGCGCAGAGGCAACCGTTTCAAGAGCTTACAGTGTATCCATTCCTTGGCCGTTTCCGAAGTGGGAGATCGACCTCATAGGCCCCTTGTCGAAAGGAAGATGTAGTGCTAGCTATGCCATTGCCGCCATTGAATACTTTATAAAATGGATTGAAGCAGAGCCCTTGGCCAAGATCACATAGGCAAACATTTGGAAGAATATAATAAGCCGGTTCGGTATTCCCCATTCAATTGTATCTTACAATGGTGAGTAATTTGATAACAAAAAGGTCAGGGACCTACGTGAGGAGTTGGGAATCAAGAAGCACTTTTTAGCTCCTAATCACTCTTTAGCAAATGGTTAGGTCAAAGCTGTTAATAAAACTATCAAGTTTACTCTGAAAAAGAAACTTGACGGCTCAGAAAGAGCATGAGTTGACGAGCTCTCTGAAGTACTTTGGGCTATACGCACCACAAGTTGAACTGTTACCAGGGAGATTTGCTTTTGAATGACCAGTGGGATCGAAGACATGAGTTTGTTGAAGGTAGGAGTACCGTCATTCGATCCTAACCATTTCAATAAAATATCCAACGACGAACTGGGAAGGTACGAACTTCAATTCCTTGAAGAAAATAAGGATGATTCGTAAGGCAAAACTCATCTTGTACTAATGTATAATGACTCATTATAATGCCAAAGTAAAGAAAATGGCATTTCACAATGCAAATCTCGTGCTTTGAAAAGTTTTCTTGTCTTCTGATTCCTTTGAATATGATGCTATTCATGGATGAATTATCCACAATGGAAGAAGCCTTTGAAGAGGTGTGTGACATCCAACGGGGTTACCTCTTCCAAAGATGTCCATTTTGAACTAGGAGGTACGTGATACCCTTATAAGGGTCACCTTTGATTCCTTGAATATGATGCTCTTCATGGATAAATCATTCATTATAGAGGTCACCTGTAATTCTTTTTAAGATGATGCTCTTCATGGCTGAACTACACACAATGGATGAAGCCCTTAAGAAGTATGTGACAACACCAACCAGTCACCTCTTACAAGGATGTCTACTTTGAATGGTGAGGTACATGACACCCCTATAGGGGTAATCTCTGATTCCTTTTCGAAGATGATGCTCTTCATGGATGAACTATCCACCATGAAGGAAAGCTTTTGCGAGGCGTTCCAAGCCTCTCGTGAAGACAATATCAAATGAGAAACTAATGAGAAACCTCGAACTCCAAAAAGTAGAATAATGGTTTTATTTAATAAAGATTGAAGTCTCATCAAGATCCAAGATGTCAGGGTCAAACTTAAACTAACCATTTCATCCGAGACAATAAGCTACGATTATCTGAGGTGTTAAAAATTGCGAGACATCTCAAGGGAGGTATCAAAGCCATGCTAATTGAGGCATAAACACTTGATCGTTTTATTAAGTATTACCAAGTAGGGCTAGTTCATTAACTAAGCGAAGTATTGTCATTGCGAAGCGGGCTATGTATGAAGTGCCATGCAAAATAGGGAAGAAGCAACAACTTTGGGAATAATAATAATTTTTCCATTCATAAATTGTTTACATAAGGAGGTCCGAAGTCGTTACCTTGGAAAGAAAAGAAACATAAAACATAAGAGGTTATTCTCTTTATATTTTGAGTTTTGAATTCATTTTGAGTATTGTATTTTGAGATTGTTGAAAATGTGTTCTTTTGACATTTTGAAAAATTATTTTGAAAATACTCAAAACGCGTTTTGAAAAATTTGGCTTGATTATAACTGAAAACACCCAAAACGACAATTTTTTTTTTTTGGGTTTTTTTTTGTAAATTTTTAACTTGTTTTCAAAATTACTTTTTCGAAAATAGGAAAGAGAACGTATTTTAATTATTTTAAAAAATTGAAAATAGAAAACGGCTGGTAAAGAAAACATGCTCTAAGTGTCTACTTGGACAATGGCCCATCCCCGACCATCTCATTCCCCCTCGCATTCGAAGCCTTTTCTTGAACTTCATGGTTGCTTCCAAGTCAGGTCCGCCCTCAAACTCTTTTTCAAGGGCAGTCAAGTCCAAGTCAGGACGAACCTTTCTTAAGTGGCCAAGCATCTACTGAGCATTCTAGGAGGCCCCGACGAAAGTGTCGTAGAGCTCGGTCTTTTCGAAGTTATTAATATAGTTCTGGACTACAGCTTCATGCAGTTTCATCGACTGATTTTACTTCTGCCTTCAATGACTCAATTTCTTCCGCTTGGGCCTCGAACAGCGGCCTTAGTTCATTTTTCTCTTTATCTGAGACCTCCAAAGTCTCGATTGCCAAGCTGTGGTGTTAATTGGCATAGTTGACTCTCATAATTAAGGTAGCCATTTGACACTACGTCTCATATAACTTTTATTTCTATTGCTCACCACAGCTTTAGCCTTTTCAAGCTTACTCTATGCTTCTATCCTTTTCAGCGCAGATTGCTTTGCCTTGGCCCTTTCAGCATCAAACGCATCACCATATGGCAAAGCGATCTCCCGCCTCTGTGCCAAATCAATTTTTTGACCCCTCAGATCTTCGGCCTCGCATGAGGTAGTGTTGTCCTTTTATTCTTCAGTCCAATACTTGTTATTGTGGTTATTTAGTTCATTTGAGTTACAACACTGGTGTTTAAATATTTTCAGTTTCTGTCCCTAAGTTTAAAAACTCACCCAGACCAAAAATAATTGGAATTTTGAGGTAATTCTAGGAGAAGATGTCTATATGAGTTATCTATCTCTCAGATTTGGAATCATGAATTTTGTTTGTGTAAAACTCAGGCTATGGACATTTTCCCGAGGGCTGCCAAAATGAACTCGAGAACAAATAGATCTAGTTTTGGAAAATAATTTTGACCCATCTATCGATTGAATTTGTATACGAAATTTTAACATGTGATTCTTCTATGTAATATGTCTAAATTTAAATTTTGTAAATTTTGAATTTCATTTAGCCATCGAATGAAATTTATTTCAGAAAGCTTCACAAGCTGAAAATCTGAACTTTCCGAAAGAATTTTTTTTGGTAACGGATTCTCTGAAACCTTAATGCTTCTAGTCCAAGTTAATTTCTGCATTTTAAGAACAATCTAGGTAGAATTTTATAAATATAAGGTCTTAGTAATGTCACGAGTCTGTAGAGCTCGGGGTTAAAGTTTGTAGCGATCGAAAAATTTCATGTTTTTAAAGTAATAGTTTTTCCCAAATTCTTTTAAGGAAGAAATTCGTTTTGGTACAAGTTTTCTCTAATTTATGTGCTTTAAGTTGGTCGTGTTAAGTGTGCTCACTTAGTCTAGCATATGTTAATTATATTTTACTTATAAAAATTAATTTTGCAACAAATTATACTTAATGTTTAAGCTAAGTTTTATTGTCAACTTGTATGAGAGTTAGTTGCATAAGTCGTTATTCATTTAAGACTCCTAGTTTCTATCAAAAATTCGATATCAAGAGATTAATTATTCAACTGTTGTAATTGTGAGCATTAGTATTCCAATATTGGGCTCTAATCGAAGTTCAAATTATTTTGTGGATAAAGGTCTCAAGAAAAAAAATCCATTTGGATATATAGGGATCAANTTTTTTTTTTATAGGCCTTAATCGCATTTTCTAGGGAACTCAAACATGATAAAGTCCTAATTACTAGAAATTTAAGGAGGTTAGTAATTGATTTAATTCCAAATTCTAGGACTTGTAGTTGAATTGTAATTCATCTAAATCAAGAAGGAATTTCAACCATTTAGGACTCCATTGTAACCAAACACAAGCACATGTTACAAATATAAGTGAAAGAAAAGGGAGAAGAAATATATTTGAGAAGAAGTGAGGAAAGGAAAATATAGGCATTACAGGAAATTTCTAGAATTGGTGCTTTTAAAGTCGACACACACGGTGCTCAATCCCTAAGACTTGGTGGCGTAGTAGTGCGCCCCGAAATGTGACCTTGGTGGCGTAGTAATGCACCAAATGTTGGCATGTCGTCTGACCATCGATATGATTACTTTTTAAAAGTTTGAATGACATGAATATATGCTCAAAGTATATGTTGGATTTAACATGTGTATGAGTCTATTGAGTATTTCTATGAAAACTCAACCCCTTAACAATTTCAGATTAAGGCAACCAATGGCAGCGTCGAGGAGAGCGGTGGTGCTTTGATGTGAACTCCAAAGGCATCATTTAAGTTATGTTTTGTTCGAATAATTATTTAAATTTTGAAATATTTTAAGTTAGTATTTCTTGAAATTTTGAAGACTAAATTGTCTGATAAAATTGTTTCATTGTGGATAAGATATTTTTATTGTGGTTATTTAGTTCATTTGAGTTGCAACACAAGTGTTAGCCATATGAGTTATCTATCTCTTGGATTTGGAATCATGAATTTTTATTGAGTAAAACTCAAGTTATGGACGTCTTCCCTAGGGCTGCAAGAATGTACTCGAGAACATATAGATCTGATTTTGAAAACAATTTTGACCCATCTATCGATTGAATTTGCACACAAAATTTTAACCTGTAATTCTTCTGTGTAAGATACCTATAGTTTAAATTTGGGATTTCATTTAGTTCTCGAATAGATTTCTTTTAGAAGACTGTACAAGCTGAAAATCCAAATTTTCCAAAAGAAAATTTCTTTGGTTTTACAAGGGATTCTTTGAAGCCTTAACGCTTTTAATCCAAGTTAATTTTCACATTTTTATGAACAATCTTGGTAAAATTTTACAAATTTGAAATCTTAGTAATGTCATGAGTCTCTAGAGCTCAGGGCGTCACAGTTTGGAGATATTCCAAAAACAAGAAGTGCACCCTATATGTTCCCTTTTTGATATTCAAGTCGCCCCAATAAAGTTCTAGCTTCCTATAAGTTAAACATGTTACAATTATGCTAGTTGTATATTCAAAGTGTACATTAAGGTTGACACTGTGTGATGTGTCAATTTCTGTGCTATTGATTGTTTAAAGTGTTGTTAACATCAATGTATAAAAAGTTGACACTTCATAATAATGTCAAAAGTGATGTTAAACTTGATGTACATTTAGCAATATTGAACCTATTAAGTCGAGAAGTAAAAAAATTTACAATCAAAAAAATGTACAATCAAAATCCCAAAACAAAAAAATTTAAAACCAAATGAAAAAAAAGAGGAAATTAAGCCTAGCACTTTTAAAGGAGATAAATTAGATTCATACACAAAAATAAATTAAACCTCACATAATCGTATTAAATGAGCTCAACAAAACCCCTTCTCCTTTTCTCGCCGCAGCTACATATCAATTCAGATTCAATCACCAAAAACAATTTTGTATTACCTATAATTTCACTTTAATTAACATCAGTACAATGGCAGATAAGAAGGACATTTAAGACCCAATATTGAAAGCAAAGACGAGGTGAGAAGGGATTAGAAAAGTCAAAGTCAAATATTTTGCCACCAACGTTTGAGAAGCCATTGTCAAGAGATTGTTACGGCAATGGATGCGGAAGGTGTGTGTAAAATGAAAATATTTTTTATATTTAGTTATACCCTCTTTATATTCAAGGTAGACTATGAATAATATACTTATAATCTCTATTAACTTAATAAAACCCGCTCCGTGAACCATACTAAACTCTCATCCAGATGGCTACAAGCTGTCAACACATCTGTAAAGCTTGACATTTGTAACTAAATCAGCTATGAATCAACCAACAACGAATTACCATTTTGTCATTCTTTCAAAAGGACCAAATTACCCCAAAGTTTGGAGAAAAATCTATAAATACCTCACATTTGAAGAAGAAGGCATGCAATTCAAATATCTCCCTATCAAATAGCTAGTCTACTTCTTGCTCCTATTTGAGCATCTAAATTAGTGATTTCGGAAAGTGAAAATTGTAGCTAGGTGAGTAGGATTTATTGGTCTGATTTTCATGTCAACAAATTGGCGCTATCTGTGAAAAATATTGAACAAAGTAAATCACGAAAATCCGTTGTACTCAGGAAATTTCTCAGCAGTTAAAAGAAGTGAATCATGTGATAGAAAATCCAGAGGAAAAGTTATCACCAGAAACCATAATCAAAGGATATAGTAGCAATAAACTTTTAAATAGTAACTTTAATCCAAAACGACAATGGGAGGAAACACCTTGAAAGCCACGACACAAAATTTTTGATGCTCAACGTCACTACCGAAAAAAGGCATCTATTGCCAAAACAATACAAGAAATGGAGGAGAGCTTAAAGGTACTAATAGCAAAAAATGTGTCATTACATGCAAAAGCGCACGCTGCCAACTCATTCCATGGAAAAACAACAATTTGTAGGTTTCAAAGACCGATGATAATTTAGAAAAGAAGAGGAAGTGGATGTATGATGATAAGTATATGTCATACGGTACTCTCCCAACAAAAGAATACTAAGATCATCTAGCTAGAGCATATGAAATGGATGATGATGATGAATGCATATCATTTTTAAGGAAATCAAGGAAGTGCTAATCCTGGACAATTTTATTCGTCCGATAATTGATAAATACAATGGGAAAGGAGATCATATGTACAGCCTATTTGAATATATGATGCAGACAAAATTGAAAAAGGCAAGTCCTATGCTAAAGTGTCACGAATCACTTAACTCTAGATGGATCGGCTAAAAGGTGGTACAGCGAATTGCCGAGAGGATCAATCAAAAGCTTGCACAATTGCAAAAAGCCTTCCCGAGAGGTGGAAGCAGATTGGTACAAGCTCCGGCCACTCAATTGAATGATATACGATAGAAAGAAAAAGTATCTCTAAAGAGCTATTTCGCACGGTTCAGTGCCGAATTGATAGCTTGCGAGACTATATTGGATAAAAATGTCAGAAATGCCTTATAGAACAGTCTATTGATGGAAACTCCTTTCTGGTGGGATATTTGCAATCGAAATCCTACTTCCTATTATCAGTTTGTGAACTTGATCTAAAGTAAAATCCAAACGAAGGACACTATTGCCAACTGAAAGAAAATAGAGCAAGTTTGAATGAAAAAGCTCTTAGGTAAATCTCCGCACATTTTTTTAAATTGTCAAAAAAAACAATATTTGTATTTTGTAAAGCCCGGGGATAGGGTCCATGCAATATCCTGAGCCTTTGCACTAGTTGCGGGTGAAGAACATCTTTCACCTAGAAGTCGAAAGATGAAATTCTACAAAATTCATCATTTTGGAGATAATAATATAGAAGAATGTTCGTAGGGGATGATTGAAGAAGGAAGATCATTTTATCCAACTAGGGAACAAGGTCACAAAGGCAGATCAAGGTAGGTCAAGCCGAAGCATGCACCAGCAAATGCTTTTAGCTTTCTACCTTCGACCAAGGAGATCAATACCATAATCAGATGCCCTTATATTGAGGAGATACAGCAAATGAGCTATGCTCGTGCCGCCAGAAACCCTATATAGGAAGTACTCTAGATTTAAGTTAATCCTCAACCTGCATATCTTCGAATTATTTTTGATAGAAATAATGAACATCTAATCATATATCCCCATTATGATGCATTGGTAGTACGGGCTATAGCTCATAACGGCCTTAGTCGCATATTTGTAGATAATGATAGTTCAATTAATATTCTTTTTGGGAGAACTTTTGACTAAATGCAGGTTGATCACTCTTGGATACCTATAGCCGAACCCATATATGGCTTTACTAGGGACATTTTGATCTCAAAAGGATAAATTACATTAACAATTGAGCTCGATGAAGAGCCAATGCATTTCAAAGACACATGGACTTCTTCGTCATGGATAGTAAATTTGCATGCAACGAGATATTAAAAAGACCAGCGTTGAAGCAATTGAAACCAATAACATCTAACCACCGTCCGTGCTTGAAATTTGAAACTTTCCAAGGGTAGCCTGTATCAAGGCAAACCAAGGTACCACACAAGAATACTATGTCATAGCCCCAAAACCCTTAAAGTGTAATACCATATTATAATTGAGACAAACGAAAATATGCTTGAAAATTCTTTTTTCAGGAAAACAAGTATCTGATGTTGCAAAGGATAGGTTGAAAGACCTGCTCATTAGTAAAGATAACATCGTAAGTACTAAAGGAAGCATAGGTCATGAAATACCAACTTTGAACATGAAATGAGGTTCACAAAAATGAGAAATGGTGAGTTTGAGTCCCTTAAAAGAATAAGGGGACTAATTTCCACCCCGTACGAACAAACTCAGAAGTTATGATTTACTATAATAATGCACAAAGTACTTATGACATGGGAGAAGATATCAATCCATACCCATTTATATTATAATGATGATTTAATGAAATTTTATTTGGAAAGTTGCATTGTTAGAATATGAAATCAACATAAGAATGGTAGATTCTGTGTTTGGTATAAATTTATTATAAGTGTATTTACGCGAAGTATAATTAGATAACAAGTGAGCTGTACAACGCGAGCCCAAAAAGATGGCCAAATGAATCAGTCGTACAACATAAGCAATGATATTTCAACAATGAAATGTCATAAATTAATCAAAAAAATTATAAGAAAACAAGACAAAAAGTGAGCTATCGCTCCAAATTAAGAAAGGGCTGAAGATTCCCAAAAGCGGGGTCATCTTGGCTAAGACTCGCTTCAAGGGGAGGATGAGCCTTAGTAGAAGTGTTAGTTAACTTATCTTTAGTAGCGACTACACTGGGAAGAATAGCTCGAGAGTCTGTGAGGTATGTAGGTTTGGCAAGAGCGAGAGGATTATAAAAAGCCCTGGCGACTAACAAAATGTTTTAATTGAAAGAGGTACCCTCGACATCCTCTTCACGAGCCTTGTTGTACGAAAATATGTGTCTAATTAAAACCATCGCAAGGTTGACAAGTAGTAAAATGGATTTTGAGTCTAAGTATCGTTCCCGCAAAGATTGCTTAGTTCTAATTCTAATTACCGTTACCTTAACCGAAACTGTAAAATGATGAAAATGTTTGCTTTAATAAATTTGTAACTAAATTAATACTAAATATGCTGTTATTAATGAATTAATTAGCTGAATGTAATTTGGCAATGAATGTAAATAAAAGTGTTTTCTAATATGTGATGAATGTACTAGGATCACGAATCCCTATGCAATAATCTTTATAACCTAGTTTTTTTACTTTGACACACGGTTGGAATAATGAAGAATCATTACTCCTAAATTATTTAACAATCTCTCTCGAGTAAAGTTAAACATATTCAAATATGTGACTTAACTATATTTCTATAATGGATGCGAACATATAAGAATTCATTAATGGATTTATAAACACTTAAAAATTCACATACGACACAGAGGTATATTTCTATCCCATATCGGACCCTATGATGATTATATACGTCGAACCTATTTCATTTCTTTCGAATGCATGAAATAAGCCACGAAACTCAAACAATCATTTGCGCATATAATTGTGGAGAAAAGAAAATCATATAAATCATTCAACTATCCCAAAACATGTTTTTATTGTTAAGAATGTAAAACTAAGAAATAAAACTCATATTAAATAATTAATCTAGCCTAGTATGGTGGATGGAAGAAAATCAGAAAAATAAGTGAAGAACGACATCACTCATTTCAATTCTTGAGATTAATCTCCGCGTTGTGGTGTTGTTCTTCGTGTTCCTTTTTTTTTCTCTCTCTAAAAATCTCCTAAAAATAGCCCCCCTCCGTTTTGGACAGTCCTAGGGTTTAAATACACAACCCAATATTTGTTTCTATATGTAGTTGAATCAAAATAGAAAACTAGAATTTGCGCCCAATTTTGGTACTATGCTGCTGCATAGTACCAAATTGTCTAGGTTTAAGAACTTCCAGAATGTGGCAATTTGGTGCTTGACCTTCTTTTTGCATTTCTGTCTTCTTTTCCAACTTCTTCTTCCTCCAATGTCTCATCTCAATGCCCAATTAGATATTTCCATCTTCACATCTTCGATCTCTTATTCGGATAATCTTTTGGTTATTTGCAAATTAGTTCCTGAACTTTTATTTTCTTCCATTTCAGTCCCTTTTTCCGTTGCTTTTTCGAATTTTTACCATGTTCATCGTTATTATCCTACAAAACACAATTTGCATAAAATTATGCTGTATTCCAATTTGTTTTCAACAATAATTTTGTGACCTAAAGAAGTGTGTAAAATGCACTTATCAACATCCCAAAACTTGAACTATTGTTTGTCCTCAAAAAAATTGTAACTTAATTCCAAATAAAACACGGTTTAATAACCTGTTGTGTCTCAGGATTGAAATTTAGTACTGAACAAAATGAACAATATCAATAGTACCAAAATAAAATCAATCTCCACCTGCGACATGCATACTTGACGTATGTGTGTAAAAACTCATGTAGACATATCGAGCTCGTGATTTGCTCAACACCTGACCCCATAGTAGTCAATTATTTCCTTACTTCGCTCGAGAGATGCTCACACCCCCAAACTTATTATTCTTTTCACTCAATTCCCGGGGTACATCATAATTTGAACTTATACAACTCTATTTCTTGCCCTCTCTTAGTTTAGATAGATTTTACTATTACAGATTCACACTTCAACAAGTCGAGATCCTCCTACATTTTTGATTGCTTTAACCTTTAAGACTAAACCAAGTTACTTGCCTCTCATTAAAGATATAGTTCTATCAACCAGATGTCTGAGCTTAATCAATGCAATTTTATATACAATAGTATAATCAAGTTTTTTTTGGTAACATCTTCTCATTTGCTTTCTATATAATAGGATGTAACGAGTTTTAGACCGATAACTTCCAAGTCTGATGACCATAGGGCACCGGGTTTTTAACCACCCTCACAGGCTTAATCACTCAAATTATACATGCACGAAAATATGTTTTTATTCACACATAGATTAGGGCAATGCCCCTTTTCTTTTAGACATCCGGTTTCTAAAACTAACCTCTAACTAAAAACTTTCACCTCGTCTTCGTCTCATTGGTTTTAGACAATCCACACAAGTTAATATCATACACGGAATCTCTACTCATCTTAATGTTCTCCTATAATAGCTCAACCATCTCCAAACTATAAATTTGGACTATGAAGTAAAATAATGAAGCTTATTTGGGTCTACTTTCTATGTTCAACTATTCTCTACATATTGAACCAAATCACTAACCAAATATGTCAAACATGAATATTGTGCTAAAGAATGTCAAGTTCACATAAATAAGCTTTGACTAATATAATAGTACACTATTTTCATTATTCACAGTTCATACATATTCCAATATTTAACATCATAGACAATAGAGTTATCAAACCCACACAAGTACCAAAACTATTATTGAAATTTAAGATAGAAAACAAAATAGATAAAAACTGCAAATTTTTTTTTTTCACTCACAATCACACAAATCTGCAGTAACATGATGAATGAAAATATTCCCACCCCAAACCTAGACAGGATATTATCCTCAAAGTTTAAAGAATAACAAAATGAAAACTAAGGGCACATAAAAACTAAGGACAAATTCATATAAAAATGAAGAAAATGGGTCTAGAAACACTTCCCTGATCCATAGAAATGCGAAGGTGAAGATGAAGGAGGAAGAAAGGTGTGGACCATGCATAGACTGTTTGTGTCCTGTAGAGATGATAAATGACTCAATATGATTAAAAATCATCAAAAATAAGAAAAAATCATACTATAATGCATAAAATAAAATAAATAAAAGGGAAGAATTGTAGGGTTGCCTCCAGTCTATAGCTTAACTTCACCTCGATGAGTTCATGGTGATTCAAATTGAAGAATTTCACCATTGCACATTTTTAGCTTTGCATCCTTTTTTAGCTCTCCAAACTTTGCATTCACCATTTTCATCTCTACCAAGCAATCTTCCAAATTTTGGTTTTCTTTTCTGGCATTTTTGTTGAAAGGATAGTTCTTCCAGGACTGATGGTTGTTTGGATGGATTATATAATTTATAAACCTCTTGCTCATCCTGTACCCTCAAGATGAACTCACCTTTCTCCATATCAATCAAGGTTCGACCTGTTGTTAAGAATGGTCTTCCCAAAATTATTGAAATGTTCCCGTCTTCTTCTATGTCTAAAATAAGAAAATCCACTGGGAAGAGGAATTGCCCCTAATAAGCACATCTTCTATAATCTCTATAGGGTGGTAAGGGACCTATCAGCCAGCTGTAGAGTTACTGTTATTGCTTTAGCCTCTCCCAAACCAAGTTTCTTGAAAATGGAAAGTGGCATCAAGTTAATACTCATACCAGTATCACATAAAGTATTAAAAGTACCAGCTTCTGCAATTGAAATAGGTAAGGTAAAGCTCCCTGGATCCTTGAGCTTGGGAGGCAATTTCTTTTGTAATCTTGTACTGCTCTCCTCTGTCAGTGCTTCAGTTTCAAATTCTGGAAGCTTTTTCTTCTTTGATATCATATCCTTCAAAAATTTTCCATAACTTGGAATTTGTCGTATTGCATCTATGAATGAAATATTAATGTGGAGTTTCCTCAATACATCCAGAAACTTCTCAAATTGTTGGT
>CAIGRB010087148.1:772-13704 GCA_903798255.1 Fraxinus quadrangulata | reverse complement strand
ATCTAAGGGGGGCACGTGCCCCCCCAGGCCACCCCCAGATCCAGCAGATGATCTGAGTAACCGAGTTCTGTTTTTGGCTTCCTGCTCACAGGAGGTGGTGGATGAGGGATTTTGGCTTTCTGCTTACAAGTCAATGCCCACAGCCACAAGAGGCCGGACTCTGGAGTCCCAGCTCTGCTCATTACGGTGCGGTGACTGCCGACCGTCTACCGTCTGTGACTCTGCGTGCATGCGTTGCGTAGTGTTTTCTTCTCACCTTCATTGTTCATATGGAAATGGTAATGGATCACGGTATATACATGGATAATGGTAATGGATCAACTAAATTTAGACTGAGCTTCGTTATTTTAAAAAAAGCCCACAGCATTTTAAGCTCAAACTTAAAATATAAAAAAATCAGAAAGAATTCCGGTCGTCTTCTTCTCCTCTCCCCCCTCCCTTCCAGTGACACCAGACCACTATTTCGGTGGAGCCCAGCACGCGTGACCACTCCCCCTCGTTGGGTGCTGAATCTGCCGCTGATCTCAGGTCCATATATACATCGCTTAAGAGCTATTTCCCCTTGCTTGTTTTACTTTCTTTCTAATGATACTTTGTGGAGTGTCTACCGTATAACATAGATTAGTAAAAATTAGAATAGGAGCTTGTGAACAAGTAACCCCTTGAAATAGCGGTTCACAAAGAGTAGAGGTGTTTTAGGGTCACTATCAACATAAACCTTTCAATGGAGTTTTATTTATTTTACTAGTTGCCCTTCTCATATGTGGATATGCATGCGGAATTTTTCTTTCTTTACAGTCAGCAAGGTGTATCTTGATTAATTGGAGAATTTGAATATCTAAGCTACTTATGCAATAATTTGCGAAAGCCATATTTAATTTGAATATCTAAGTTTTAGCACTGACTTTACGTTATTTTTACAATCTAATAAGTTGTTTCACATTGTTAATTTTCAAATTTAAATGCATCACTGATTTGACCGATGTCTACTCTAAACAAGTTGTAAGATTTCGAGAAATTTTCTTTTGAAAAACTAGACTGAGGTGATTCTAAATTACTTTTGTTCATTGCCTTTTCAAGAATTTATTGCTATTAGTATTTGATTCGACGATGGAATATAATTAGCTACACTTTTTTTTATTTTTACAAAACAATATTGATGCATAATTTGAAATTTATTATTGACCTAATTATTGTTGTTCATATTTTTAATCCAACAAATAACGCTATTGAATATTTAAATTTGACAATAAAAGATTACAAATGCTATTTAGTATGTACGCATTACAATAAAAAAAATGCTATTGAAAATGATATTATTAAAAATACTCTACTGGTGCAATGATGTATATAAAAAGAAAAATAGGTAATTAGCACAAAACGTCCCCACCTTTCACTGTTATTGTGGAAAACGTCATTACGTTTCATTTTTTGACATTTTCACTATTATTTCAACCATTCGTTGAACAAAAGGTCCTCTTCATTATTTTTTTAATTAAAAATTTTGAAATTACGAATATACCCTTCTCTTTAAATAAGAGAAAAGAAAAAAGAAAAAATTAATTGCAACCATAGTCCCAATTTTTTTTAGAAGCGCAAATGAATTCCAAATAAATTATTAAAAGAGTAATTAGCACATAGTGTTCCTACATTTTACTATTATTGCAAAAAAAGTCACAACCTTTTTTTTTCTCAATAAAAAATTGTGAAATGGTGAATATAACATCATATTTAAATAAAAAAGTTAAAGAATTAATTGTAACCATAGTCCCAATTTTTTTAAAAAGTGTAAGCGTGTTCCTAATAAATTATTTTAAAAATTAATTTTTTTTTAAAGTACAAACGAGTCCCAAATAAATTATTAAAGAATTAGAAATTAAAAATATATATTTCTAATTTAAATAAGAGGGTATATTCATTATTTCATATTCTTTATTTAGAAATTAGATGAAAATGATGATTTACACAGTTAAATGTATAATTAAGGGTGAAAATGCCAAAAAAAATAAAAGGTATGGATGGTTTTCGTAATAACGGTGAAAGATGGGACATTATATACTAATTACACTTTTAATAATTTATTTGAGACTCATTTGCGCTTTAAAAAAAATTGGGACTATAACCGCAATTATTTTTTCTTTTTCTTTTTGTTTTATTTAAAAAGAATGGTATATTCGTCATTTCACGATTTTTAATTAAGAAAATAGATGAAGATGATCTTTTGTGCAATGAATGATGGAAATAAGGGTGAAAATACCAACAAATGAAAGGTAAAAATATTTTCTACAATAAATGTGAAAGGTTGAAACGTTATGTGCTAAGTACCCAAAGAAAAATAATACAAGAAAGGTTTTAAGTTTTCTCGTTAATTCAAACATTTCATAATTGGATAAATCTTATCCGTAGGAAATCTTTCGGATGAGATCTTGTAAATTTAACAAATATCTGTTTAACGTGATTTTTAGACTAATATTATGATTTTAACTGGTTCCATACATGTTATTTTTTAATTGTTCACATGAATCAAACTGAAAAGGTGGTTTGATTTTGTTTTGTTTGATTTGATTTGAAAAAAAAAAATCCAAACTGCTTTAAATGATTTGGTTTGAAAATTAACCACAAATCACTAAATCGAATCATGTTCACCCCTCATTCCACCGTCCTCATGTCAACTACTGCGTCAAAATTCATTTTAATGCCACCAAACCCAAGCTGAACCCAACCGTGTTGCCTATGATCTCCTCCTGTCCGATTATCATTGTATGTAACCTTTTAATTTAAAGACATTAATCTCATTTTACCATTTTGATTTCTATAATGTGACATAGTGATTACATGCAAAATTAGCTATTGAATGATAATCAACTAAGTAATTTATTTTGGTTTGAGAGACGACAAGCAACATAATGTGAGAGAGATGAAATATAAATTAAATTGAAGTTAAGTAATTTAATTGAGACAAATAAAGTTTAATATCTTAATTGAAATTTCGTTTAAAGTTTGGATGAAATTTACCCAATATTGCCTAATGCACCAATATATATAGAAACACTGTTCGGCAAAAATTCTACATGAAAAAAAAAAAAAAAAACTGTGTACAAATAATTTGGAATAATAAATTATTGCCTCGTTAAAACCTTGTCAAGAAAATTCAATGGGAATAATCGAAGGAAAAAAAAAGTACAGCTACTCCAACTCATTTCAATTCTTCAATTGATCCATGTTTTGTATGTCAATATCTTCAATATTAATCTCTTATACATCAGTACCTTCAAGAAAACCCAATGGAACAAAAATTGATGACTGTAGTAACATAATGAATCAAAAAAATAACTCTGCTAATCTCTTTGAGAGTCTCATAGATAAGAAAATATTATTTTGAGGGTCAATGTATTTTAGATTATGGAAATTCATTACAAAAAAATATGCCTTGTTAAAATCTTATTAGAAAAAGTCATATGGAAAAAATTTTAATGAAGGAAAAATAGTACATTTATTCTTTTAAATACGTTATCAAAATAGTTATATTAAAAACATTGTCAGAAAAATCCAATGAGACAAAATTTTGGTCAAGAAAAAAAGAGTACAATGTGTATTTACTCCATTCTCATGATAATATCACATAAATTATGTTTCAGTCATATTAAATCTTTCAAGAATAGCATTAAATTTATATAAGATAAATGGATTATAGTCACATTTATTATACGCATTTCAAATTTCTTGCATCGTCACGCAAACAAGGTAGAGACTTGAGATTACATCCACCACATGATAATTTATCTATTTATATGCGAAATTCATTACATAAAGAGTCGTACATTTCATATTACGACTTTACTTAATTTTTATTCGATTAGTATACACATTTAGTTTTTCAAACCGTGATCCAGAAACTTCAAAATTTTCTAGTAAATTCAACTTTACTATGATCGTGTCCAGAAACATCAAGTTTCTGTAGATAATTCTTTTCAATTATCGTATCATTTTATTTGGTCAATTATTACTTCGATCGATGATGAATTTATTTTGATATCCTCATTGCTCATAATATGAATTAATACATTATGTACATAAATATTATCGACACCTTTTTATTTTTAATTCTATTTATTTCTCCATGATGATATAACTTATTAAAATATCTCAATTTTCAACATATCAAGTACATAAGCCTCTTTTAGGATTTTATAATTTATTATATCTAAATATTTTCCAAAAGTATACGCCTCCTAAATGGAACCATCTTTCACATATGCTCAATTTTTCTTTTGGAGATTTTATATTAGAATCCAATATTATCACGTTTCAGACATACCATCAAATATAATATTAACTAATTATTCTCAAATACTTTAATTCGAGTTGGAGCATATAAAGTGGTGTGTGAAATATTATTAATCTCTTTGGTCATGTTATTTAAATAAATTATCTTTCGAATTTTTTATTCAAAATATCTTTTACAAGAATTTAGATAATGGTGCATCTGTACATTATTTTTCAAGTTCTTTATTCCTTTTCCTAACGTTGAGAGAATTGTCAAATCAAATTGACAATTAATAAATTGCTTTATAAAATTTTCACCCTTTTGGGCTTGAGATTTAGTAAAAGGGCTCGAACCATGCATTTCGTCTCAACATTCTTTACTTTTCATCTCAATGCATTGTGGTGGATTAACTGTACTATCAAATAATTAGATGAAAAATTAAACTCTGACCATAAGCCAATTATAATGAAAAGAATTATGATATTGACATGATGATACGTAATATCATTCTCCAAATAGAAATAGAAAAGTACTTTATTCTCAATTAAATTAATTGAAGACGTTTAACAAGTAATAATCTTAAACCATTTATCGAAATTCGAATTAACACTTATTAAAATGTTGAGATTTATGCCTACTAGCATTAACAAGACATTATCTTGATTATATTATCTAAAAATTATACTCATAATTTGAGAAGTAATTTCCTAAATTTCAAGTTGTGAATGTCATGCAATCATCTAGTATTTGTATTAAATCTATTATATACAAATAATATTTAGATGATCAACGTGGGGGATGATGAGGCCTCGTATATCACCCTAATTAATTTTCAGAAATATAAAAAATTTAGTCCATATTTAGTTAGTAATGTTTAATGATCAATTTTCATTAAATAAAACAAATAAGATATAGGAATTTATTGGATTGAAAAATTGAATATCCATTTGAATTCTTAATTTCGCTTCATTATTGATCCAGCGATGGTCGTGGTCATGTCAAACAATAATAATTTCAGTAATTGAATTTCTGATTCAATATAATATTTGTCATTTGAATAACTATTCAATCAAACAAAATACATAGTCAATTCTCGAAAATATGATTAATCATGATATAATCATATAAAAATCAATGTTCACATGACATGAGTTGTATGTTTTCTTTCAGGGATAAGCTTTAATTTAAAATGATATATTTTTCGAAATATGTGCTCTTTAGAGATGGCCTTGCATTCACTATTGCTTCCCCAAGAGCAATTGGTCAATATTATTTTGGAATATTAAAATTTTAATGTCATGCTCATCAGGGGCAATATCATATTATTATTTAAAATATAAATAATGTAAAATTTTACTTTCATGAGCAAAATCATAATTTATATTAGATCTTATTTAATTATGCTCTTCGGAAATATGTAAAATCTAACTAAAATATCAATATATAAATGTGCATGCAGAAGAATGGACACCTAAAGAAATGGGATAATTTAATTTGTGAATTTACATAAAAATCGATCAATATTCTTCTGAAGTATTGAAATTGTAATATCGATATTTTCTAGAACAATTAATATTCTTTTAGAATATAAATAATGTTGTGTTACTTAATGAACACCGGCAAACTATTATTTAGGAATATTAACTCTTCATGAGTATGTTTTCTAGTAGAATATTAATATTTATAGAGTTTTGCTTCTTCAAGAACAATTTGATAAATTATCAATTTAAAGTTCATAAGGAATATCTAATCAAGTTGAAGACACAAGGAATATTCAATAATCATCGTAAACGTATATATTTTTAAACATGAAGAAAAAGTAAAGCATTGAACATATACCCTAATTATAGTGCACCAAACTTTTAAAATTATTATAATAAATAATAACCTTGAAGGATAGTGCATGTCATCTAATATAATAATCAAATACTAATTGCAACCTATTGGCGAATTGCACACGGTAAAAGTCGACATTCGAGAGAGAAATTGACACGTATTCTTTCCCACAAAATCTATCAATTATGTGGTAGAATTTAAAAAGAAGCATAACATGAATTTAAAAAGTAATGATTGCTTCTAAATTAAAGTATGATGGCACAAATAAGTCCTTGTTTAGTTCTCATTATTTTAAAAATATATTTTTCTCTCTTATTTTTAATTATATATTTTTCAATAAAATAATATTACAAGCAAATTTAGAAAAATTCTTATTTTTTAACCAACCAGTATCTATCAAAACACTATTCGAAAATACATTTTTGACAAAAATGAGGCTCAAACATGCTCTAAAAGGATGATTGTGGCATGAATTGATATTTTCAGAATTTCGTAAACAAATTGAAAGGATTGTATATATAAAATTCAAGTGTTACCAAATTAATTTAAATACAGGTGATAGATGATTATGCTTATAAAAAAAATATTATTTTCTGACTAAATCACTTTGATTTTGAGAGTCTCATTGTTATAAAGTGGAGAGAAAATAGAGGAAAATAGAAAGAAATCAATAGATTTATGTATTTTATTAAGAACAAAAACTCCATATTTATAGGAAATGCTTAGGGCTACAAGGGATACAACGGTCATAATAACTAGAGTTGTAGGGTTATAAAAGTCGCTCATAAATACTACTATATTTACAATATATAAATAAGAGAAAGGAAGATATTTAAATTAAGGAATTAGTTGCACTTTCCTTCCAAATATCATGTGGTATTAATTAAACAAATAATTAAATATATTTTATTAGTTAAATAAATTAAGTCACAATCACAAATTTTATAGATCATAACTTATTTCTTGATCACAATTTATTAAATTAATTGATTACGACGTATTTATAGATCATAAATCCCGAATTTTATAGGTCACAACTTATTTCATGGTCACAAATTAATTAATTAATCACGAGTTATTTTTCTATCACAAATTATCAAATTAATTTGTCACAATTTATTTATCGATAACGATAACACAAATCACATGTCACAATTACAAACTCAATCACAAATTATAAGTTTTTAGGTCACGAATTATATAATGGTCACAATTTATTCGGTTTACTGATCACAATACCTAATTAATTTGTCAAAAAATTTCATTCATCTCCCCACCTCCCCTCATCCCACTCCACCACCTCTAACGAACCACCACCACCACCACCACCACCACATATTTATAATAAGAGAATCACAAACACACTAGGAGAATATATACAATAAAGAGTAACATAAGTTGAAATCTCATTACAATAGTTCAAACCAATAACAGAGTATTTGAGATGAAATAGAAAAAAAAATTGTCAAAATCGAGAAACTTTCTCTTTGTCGTCTTTTATTTTTTTCAAAACTTCTCCAAGTCTACTTCTAACTCCCAATATGCCAACAATATTTCCAATCAAATACTCGACAAGAATGCGGTTCACAACCCATTTTAACAAGAATATATATTTCATATTTTTAAAAACATAACTAGCACCTAAGTTTTGAAAATCAAGAAAAAAAAAGGCATATATAAGGCATCAGTGCGACACGTAAAATTCACTTAACGTGCTCAACACCACCTCTATATCTTTATCTTTCTTATCAATATTGATCTGATTTGAACATCAAACGGTTTTCGTTATAATAGGTTTTAACACTTCTCTTTTAACACTAATTAATTTCAATTGTGCAGTCAAACCTTCATGAAAAATAACATAGAGAGTTGCAACTTGCAACTAGTCAAAAAAGACCAACTTGAATTCAAGAATAGAGAAAGGAAAGAAACAATTTAATCTCAAAATATCTCGACCACTAAATCAAACCTTTTGTTGGCCATTCCTTGTAATGTGGGCCTTTCCTGGGTAGGAAAAAAAAAACAAAAGAAAAAAGAAAAGGAAGAGAGTGGAGAGTATAGACTATTAAGTTAATGGAATATTAGCTNAAAAAAGAACAGAAAAAAGAAAAGGAAGAGAGTGGAGAGTATAGAATATTAAGTTAATGGAATATTAGCTGTGCAATTAAGATTAGAATATGATTGAGACAGCATTGAATTCACGTTGGCCACTTCCACTAGTTTAAATTCTTAGTATGCCTTGTCGGATTTAATTAATAATTAAGGTTTCCTTGGTCCTAACCTAGTTACGATCGACAGATTTTGAGCTCCATCACTTCTCAAATGTTTACTATCAACACATTTATTTTCGATTATATGATGAAGGGTAAAATTTTAGATCGTTTAAATATGTAAATATTATACTAGAGTTACATTTCTTAATGACGTTAACATGTTAAGATGGAGCTTGAGACTTGAATATGGTATCAAATGCTAAAAACTTATATTAGTGGATTCGTCTAGACTCAACAAACAGTTAGATTTCAAGATTAATATTCCTAGATTAGACACTATCTTGCGAAAGTAAATGAAAGAAAAAATCTCACACGACTGAGGTATTAAATAATAATCAAAATAGAATAGCTTGAATACTTCTCTAGAAATAAAAGTTGATAAATGTATTTTGTATACTTATTTGAGTCATTAAACAACGGCATTTATTGTTGATTTAGATGAATTATAACTTAAATTATATTTTAATTGTGTTTGGTAGATAAAACTAGAGGAAAATTGGGTGAATTGGAATAAATAAATAGAAACGGCAAAAAAGGAAGAATACCAAAGTTTGGGGACTCAATCGCACACTTTCAATAGTTGATTGAGATGCAATAGTGATGATTGAAAATTATTGAATTTAATTGGATGGAAGTGGAAGTTTAAGGATCAAAATCACAAAAAAAAGGGGGGGGGTCTCAAAATGCACATTGGAGAAAGCTGCGGACTCAATTACACAAACCTCGAAACGTTATTATAGCAAGCATGGCTTGAAGACTAGTAGAGGTGGATATTATTCCATTTGGTTCATGGTTCGATTCCAATGATTTTTTTGATAATAGAATCAAATAGTTTTTTTTTAAGATATGGAACCAAATTGAATCGAACTGTTCGGTTTGGTTTGGTTTGGTTTGATTTGGTTTGATTTAGTTCTAGTTTCATTTTTAAAATTTTCAAGTTAATAATATATACCTAAATAAAAAATAAATGTCAAACATTCGGCAAGTTCAATTTATCAATCCTCAAAATTGAAAAAAGTTCAAATTAACAAACAAAATATAGTCATAATTTAAATACATAAATACTTTTTTATTCTCCAAAAAAAGACTGTCTAATAAGTAATATCAATCATTTACTAAAGTAATTGCAACAATTTTGATGGCACACCCTACAATAAAAGATGAATTATGCAAAATTTTGACATCCATTTTTACAGGTAACCATTAACCATTTAATACTTCTGGAATCTTTATTAGATTTTCCTATATTTGTGTACAACACAATCAATTCATCAAACAATTTAAGTAAAAAAAATAATTTAAAGGCTTTTTAAGGGACTGGTCAATTTTATTGTGTTATCTTGAAAGAGTCATCCATTGACATGATGAAATGTGATGCCAGTGTGCCACGTTGTGTAAATTGAAAATGAGTTAATGAAAAATAATTCAAATGGATATAAAATTATGGTGTACACAATTAATGAACTATCTCCAATGACCCAGAACTAATTAATGGGTTGTATTCAACTAATCGACTGTCTCCAATGAATACAAAATTAGGGTCTCCATTAATTAATATATATAATTAAATATTAAGTTTGGTTCTAGTTCTAGATTCTAGAGAACCAGAACAGAACTAAATGGTTCTCGATGGATCAAAACCGTCAATTTTTTTGGTAGAATCGAATCGAACCACTCGATTTGGCCTAAACATCTTGTCCATCCCTAAATATCGGTGCGTCCATCCCTAAAGATAGGTGCGCATGCGAGACTTTGTTTGGATTATTCTACTTTACTGTGGCCGCCTATTGACATTCTCGAGGCCCATGTGGCCCTGGTAATGTAGCAAAGCCTTTTTTTTTTTAAGTTATAAGGAGCAATACAGTCGCCACTTGGCACATAGTAGCTTCATATATGGTGCCCATACAATTAAAACTAGGGACCAATTATTGAAATTTCGTTTTAATTCAAAATTTCGATTTAAAGTTCAATTCTTCTTGCGTTTGGCTTGATTTTTGAACTCCTATAAACACAAAACATGGGGGAACACTATCTAGCCTCTTAATACACAAGAATATCATAAAATTCATTAAGAACAAGAGGCAAATTCACCACTTTGAGAGAGAAGATCAAATCCTGATAAGAATTGAAGGTCAATTATATCAAGAAATTAAAGAATTCAACTTTGAATTTGAAGATCAACATCTTTTACATTCTTTCTTGATCCGAGAGATATTTTTATATTATTTTTCTTGTAATTTATATAAAACTTGTTAAGATTATAATTTAGAATTTCTTACTTTTCTTGATTAAATTTTCATACTTATTGCATTATTTAATTGCTTGATCATCAATTACATAATTAGTTTCTTATCGTTTATTAGAAGACTCACAATAAATTTAGAATGCGGCAAAATTAACATATTTCAATAAATGTTAGGAATAACATTGATCATGTGCGCAATCATATAGATAATATAAAATTTAAAGCATTTTAATTATTCGAATTGGGTTAGGAATGATTCAGATCATAATTAGGATATAAGTAATATATATTGGAAAAGAAAGTTAACTAGATTAGCTTTCAATTGTCAAGAATGTATGAATAAGATTAGATTACAAATCAAGAATTGAAATAGATAACAACAGGCAGACTCCAAACTCAGTAGAATCAACCATAAATTGATAAAAATCAAACTTTTACAATTTTCTTAGATTAATTTGGTATAAATCGAATCAAATTCTTTCTTATTTTACTTAATTCGGATTCAGTACATAACTAATAAATTTGAATTGAAATCTTGTGGGACAATTCTCTCAACTCAATAATTTTATTACTTGTCAACGATTTCATACGCTTGAAGTTTAAGAATGAACAAATTTTGGGCACTACTGTCCAGAAATAAAGAATCTAATTTGACTTTATTAGTTTATATTGTATTTGAATTTTTCTTTTATTTTTTTAAACTATTATACATCCAATCTCTCTTGTTTAATTTTTGGCAAATTATGCAAGATTCTGAAGAAATTGAGCTCTGACCATTAGATCCCGAGATCGATAGAACTTTTAGACAACGAAGAAGGGAATAAGGAGAAGTAAAAGACATGGCAGAAAATGAAGAAGGGAATAAAGAGAAGTAAAAGACGTGGCAAAAATAAAAATCAAGTTCAGTTATCACCAGATCTGCAAGAACAACCGATCGACTAAGAGAAGTTTTCAGGGATTATTTAAATTGCAGACATGTTCCTGTGCAACAAGCTAATGTTTATCCACCATTTGAACATGTCAACTTCCACATCAAACCTAACTTTATCAACTTACTTCAAAATATCATGACATCAAGTTATCTAAAAAATCAATTGAAAATCCTCATGAATATATTTAAGCATTTTTTATGCTTTGCAAGGTGATCAGTCATGAAGGCATGTCAAGTGATGCTTTTCTACCCTCGTACTGTAAAGGAAGGTGCACGAAAATGGCTAATCTCCCTACATCCTGGAAGTATTATTTCATGAAGCATAGAATAGGTTTAAGGACTACTTCAGAAAGTGTCTAAATCTAGACATTCCTAAAAACGATCAGGTCTCCATCATTTATTTAGGCCTACATCCTAAATATTGTAACATGGTCGACACTTCAGTAGGAAGATCAATAATGACTATGCCTATAGATAACGCATTAGATCTTTTTGAGAAAATTAGTGTATGTGACCATCTGAAAGGGAAACTTCGAGGAAAACAACAGTATTCACAATAGAGATGTAGTTACAGCAATGGCAGCTCGACTGGAAGTATAAATAAGAAGTTGGACAAACTAACTTAGAATGTGAACATGGTGCAACAATCAGAATGGGTCTACAAGGGCTGTAGGGTAGATCATATAACTACAAGCTGTCTTTTAGCCTTCACACATTTGTATTGGCCTGAGGAGGTCGGTTGTGCGCGAAATTTTCAAAGGCAACATAACAACTTTTACTCTAACACTTATAATTCAGGTTGGAACAATCATTCAAACTTTTCATAAGCTAATAATCAGAGTCAGGGTAGGGATGGCAACGGGGCGGGATGGGGCCGGCTCCCTGGCCCCATCCTCGTCCCGTTACCCGTTTAAGGCGGGGCGGGCTGGGCGAGGTCCTTACCCCATTTACTACTTCGTTTAATTTTTATTTTTTTTAGTTTTTTATAATTTATTTTTATTGTCCCTATTTATTAGACTCAAACAAATAATTTTAGTAGCCATTTTATATTAGAACTAATGAAATTTTCAATTTAAAGTATTGAATTCTAAAAAAAAATAAACGGGGACTGGGCGGGGGCCCGTTACCTGTCCCCTCCCTGAACTCGCCCCGTCCCCGCCCCGATACTCAATTAAGCGGGTTATCCCCACCTCGTTCGGGACGGTGCCCCGTGGGTATCGGGTTTGTCGGGTTTGCCATCCCTAGGTCGAGGATATCAAATTCAGGGCAATCCACTAGGACCTCAACAAATAAATAAATAAATAAAATATTATTTTAATAAAAGAAACTCAAAAGCCCAAGGCCCCAAAGCACAATCATAGACCTTTTATTAAAATAATA
>CAIGRB010087142.1:17815-31231 GCA_903798255.1 Fraxinus quadrangulata | reverse complement strand
GATATATATATAAGTGCATTCCTAATTCGGTTTATTTCATCCTTAACATGTTTTAAACCGTCTTATATTATTAAATTAAAAATATGACATATACATCGAATATGAAATAAATATCCACCGAAATCAGGTTGAAGTACTCTATGCAATTTATCGATAACAACTTTATTTACACTAGCGTTGTCGAATGTAAAAGAATAAATTTTACTCTCGCATTTATACTTTCAATAATATTTATAATAACATTAAATATAGTTTGGGCGTTGTGCGTGTACTCAATAATTTTAAAAGTAATAATTTTTTTATGCATGGCCCAAAGTTGGTCTATATAGTGTGCAATTGCAACTATATAATCTCTCTTATTAATCCCTTCTCACATATATGAAGTTAAAGATATCACACCCTCATATTTTTCTAAATCTGCAATCAATAGTTTCTTTGTAAAATGAAAATATTCAATTGTATCAGAATGAAGAGTATTTCGACTTATCCCAACGTACCTCGGTTGAAGATATTGTTTGACGTAGTTTACGAAATGTTGGTTGTCCGCTATTGCTAGTGGCAATTCCGCCGCGGCAACGAATTTCACAGTTCCCGTTCGAGCTTCCTTCTCCGAATACATCCATGTAGAAAATGGCGTAATAGTAGCATCGGCGCCTGGAGTACCAAACTGTAGTTGCGGTTGACCAGCTGGAAGAAGCCCACATTTGGCCGCACAATTTTTGTAGTGACGGTTGAAGTGGGTAGTTCCAATGCATTTTTGCCATGTCAATCGTTGTTGGCAGTATTTACATACTGCTTTGATTTCTGGAACTCCTTCGACATACGACCAGATTGAACCAATTTAAAATGGTCCCAACATTTTGCCTGCTTCTTTCCCTTTCTCTTCCCTCTTGTATCGGGAATATTTAATATATGTTCTTTATCTCGTTTTAAATCAATTTGAACGCTAAGATCAACATCAACGTCATCCAAATCAATTGGATGACTGCCTTCATGAACGTCGAAATCTTGAATATTTTCTGGAATGAGTAATTTATTTAGACTGGCGAATTCATTCCCAAATTGATTTTGGACGGGTGTTTCGTCTCCGACGCCGAACAAGTTTTCAACAAACGATCGTGAATCCATTTGTGAGTAGTAAAATTTGAATGTTGAAGTTGAACACTTGAAGTAGAATGTAGAATTGAGAAGTGAATGAAAATTATGTAGTAATGTATAAAAATGAAATGTAAAATCAAAATAATAATGTAAAAAAAATGTAGAAGAGGTTTATAGAATGAATGAATGACATTGTTGATATTAATTTGTAAATTGTAGAGAGTAGAGTAGAGAATGAGAGATAATTGATATTGATAGTAAGTTTGGTGAGCGGCTCGTCTAGCGAGCTGACCTATCCGTCTCGTGCTTGGGCTCATCTTTTTGAGCGGAGTGGGATGCCTTCGATTTCGACGAACCGAGCGGCTCGATTTTCACCTCTAGTTGTCCTGAACTAGAACTTAGAACAGGCCGTTCCACTCCGCTCATGCTCGTTAAAGAATGAGAGTAGCACAAAGTAACCTCCGATAACTATATTAAAGCATCAAACAAGCTTTTCATATACACTACAAAATATAATGCTCCTAAAGTGTTTCTATTTAAGTGTCCCTAGATATTAATTAGACCCCACTTCTTAGATGTATTTCTTGATGTTCGTGAAACCATCTTCCAAAACTGAAAATATTAGGTCATGTTTGATTGAAGAAAAGTTATATCGAAAATGAAAAAGAAATTCTATTTCCACCCAAATTTCATGTTTGATTGGCCAAATGTTCTTGACAATTCAATTTTCACCTTATGCCTTCACACGTGCCCAATTCTTGATTTTTGAGGAATTCCTTTTCCCATGGTTTTGGTAGAAAAATGAATTTTCATTTTTTTTATTTTTTATTTATTTTGCAATGGAAACAAATTTTATCTCCAATTGTAAATAAAAAAAAATTCCTTTAATGGACAATTTTCATGAAAAACAAAGTCAAACGAACACCAAAAGATCAAACATTTCAACATTTTTCAGGTAAAAAATTATACCAATCAAACACAATTAATTGGCAATTCCCACTAAAATGAATTTTAGTCATTTTTAATTATTTAAAATTCATTTTCTTTCCATACAAATTCTATCATTACAATTAAACGAACCCTTACACTTGAACTATTATTGAGCTTGAAATAATTTCAAAGACAATCGTGCCCGTCTTCTTCCTTCGAGGGCTATTTCACCATCCTTTCGTATACAAAATCAAGTTTTTGCTAGGATTAATTTCAAAATTTTCTACCCTCGGCTCATATGATAGAAATAAATTGGCCATTCAATCCAAGAAATAATGAATAGGTTATGTATTTACAGTGAAACCGAAATTTGATTACGCGCATTTGAGGAGGCAGGGACAATGATTGCACGGTAGGGTAGTTGATAAGTACTACAGCTGGATATGTGCAATGGTAAACTTCCTACTTGTTTCCGTGTCACGGATGATGCTATCCAACAGTAATAGTTATTGGCTCAAAAATTCTGTTTGAGACATTTTAATTTGAATTATTCTCCTTGTCCAGGGTTAAAACAGAATGGAAAAAAACAGGGTGATATGGCAAGTGTTGATTGAGTGTTGTTTATTATTATTATTTTTTCAAACTGCTCAATCGTGTGTCGACACATGGCGCACCTATTTTTGAATATGTCAATAACCATGTCCCTTTAGCATGTTTATTTTAATTTTTATAAGCATCTCATACCAATTCCATGGATTCCATGGTCATGGTTAACATTTAGCCTATGTGTGATTCAATTTAAAATTTAAGTTAAAATCAACAATTAATTTTAATCATATATTTTATTAGATTCATAATTTTTCAACTACACATTTCATCAATTTTTATTAAAATTTACTTAAAATTTTATTTTTATCTAAACCAAATAGGGACTTAATTAGAACAGTTTTTTATTTGCGGTGCATTAATATCTAATGTTCTATTCCAATTTCATCTCCAATATATATTTAACATAAGAGAAAAATAAAAAAACATGATAGAGAAAAAATATATTAAATTATGATGACTAACTCCGTCTAGAAGAGTTTTTGTATCCCGATGGTCTTTTTTGCAATGACTACATTTTTTTTCTCATGTTAATTAGACATAGTCCTAAACACGATGCATTGGAGATGACCTTCGTAACTATTTTCTATTTTAACTTATGTGACAATATTTTTTAGTGCAGCACTCGTTAAAATTGGAGACAATCTAACAATGAATATTAATGTTTTAAAATTGATCTAGACATTAATATGAAAAAGTAAAATGGTTAAGAATATAAAGAGTTGAATTAATAGTAAAATTCAAAAATAAATAAATAAAAACAATTTTTAGGCTTGAATCACCATGTTTTGGTTACAAACTATTTTGTTATGTTGATTCTTATGTTATTTTTATGAGTTCTAAATAGTCAACTTTAGCTATAACTGGTTCTCATAATATTTCAGCCATTATTTGATTTTGATTCTTTAAAAATCATTTTCAAATACACAATCTTAAAAAAAAAAATTTGTTTTCACATTTTTTCTTCCTTTTTAATCACACGTTCATAAGAAAAATATTTTTAAAGAATTAATTCTAAAAAAATCTTTATCAAACAAACATTAATTTAATCTTAGATGTAATATAGATTCGATCTGTACTTTGAAAATGGTTTATTGTTTTGGTTTAATTGAAATGAACCCACTAGCTCACCTACATTTTTAAAATATTTTTATATTTTCATTTGAAATAATAGAAAATAAGTAAAAAAACGATTGCACAAGACACTCTCTAGGTTGTTGTGGATATACTGATATACACTTGTAACGAAGTCTAGTCTATTATTATTATTATTATTATTATTATTATTTTGTGAAAATCATCATCATCATCATCATTACTTTGTGAAAATAAGACTCTCTTTGTCATTATAATGTGTAATGTAAGAACAAGAATTTGGTAATTTCTATTGGCTGCAATTATACTTTACTACAACGTTGTGTTGGAAATTTACTTAATCATACACATTGAAAAATAAAAATAATTTCAATTCCCATCAAGGAACTGTTTTGTATTTAAATAGAAACTCTGATAGAAAATTATACGTTTTGATGAATTCCTTGAAGAATAATTCTAATATGCAATACATAACTGTTCAACTGTCTTACTTCCAATGGAAATCCACACGGTGAACAAGATTGAGAGAACTAATATTTTTCTTTTCCTGTGTTAATAAGAATATAATCTTGTCGTGTTATTATTTTTTTCAAACTCTAGCAGCCTATTAATAAAAGTTTAAGTGAGCTTGACTCGTCTCTTAAACTTAACCCGATCCAATATTTAATTAATCTAATTAATTAAATTTGATCCATGAATCCAATTAGTTAATGAAATATGCTATGTGTACATAAAAATACACATCGCATTTGACATAATTGTCAAATGATGACCGCCTATTGGGGGGCGGCTCCTTATTGGGGGTAGCCATTTGACAATTATGTAAACCATTATGTGTAGTGCTATGTACCAATAACACTACTCTTAATTAATTTACGTTATTAACTAGCATCCTAATTAATTAATTGTTCAATACTTGTTAATTAATTATTTGACGAATCTCATTATTTTAGTTCTTATTTTGTATGTGACACATTACGTTCCCGATCACGATACATAATAATGAGAAATATTATTTTAATCTAATCAAAATCAATAAATTAAAATACTCATTTTAATTTATTACCAATTCACACCCGTCGTTCCATATTGACATCTACCAATGTGTCGGACAATATATCTGATGGAAAATGTCATGTAATATGACAAAATCAAATTTGTTCGTTTATCATGAATCTATAATCTATTCGTTAACATAATTCGATCAATTACGAGATATGAATGTGTGTCAATCTCGATTATTAATCATATTTTTCAACCCACTCTTAAGTCATTAAAAGTCAAAAACTCTTTTCAACTTATGAGCACACCTTGTCTACGATTTCATTAACAATTTAACCGAATGAAATATAAATTATAATTTCTAACTATTTAAGAGTGACGAATCATTTATTGATCATTCACAACCTTCATATGATTCTCGACATACTTGAATGATGCCTTATTAGAGACTCTTGATAGAGGAACATCTAATATCATCAAAATATGACTGTCTCTATATAAGATACCACGATGATATCAAGTTGAATGACTAATTTCACTATTCAATGTTAGAGATTAATCACGACATTCAGATAGTTATCCATGTAAAATCTCTCCAGCGGGTCTCCAATGTTTTGTTCTATAACAAAACATTCACGTGATGATCGATCCGCAATAAGAGTATTCATATCTTAAAATTTAGTTATATGTAATTTGTATCTCACAATTACAACTTCTTATGATTAATAAACTACTAAAACCTAAATCTACGAATTCTATTATTGTAATGTGGTGGTGCCTATGATAAGGTTGTAGGTGGACAATTATTTTGTATGGCTTGTATTTTGGGTCGTTCAAGCTGGTTTCGGAGGCTACCATTTTGCTCAGTTCTGCTGTTGATTTGATCCATTTTCAAGAATTCTTGAATTTAGTGATTATTTGTGAGTATATGGCTTTGATTTGTGTGTGGGGTGGTGGTGGGGTGGGTTTGTTCGAAATGGTGAATACAATAGGACATTGATGGAGTATGACAGATAGAAAGGCCACACAGTGGCGTTGGTAGCAGTGTTGGCTCGATGTATGAGTAGGTAACTGGAAGTCGCCAACGTCGTGGTGGAGATGGTTGGATTTTGGTTGGGCGTGGTGGGTGACGATGGTCGACGCGACACGATGCTTTGGATGTGGTGGGTGGTGATCATTGGCACGAGGTAGGATAGATGTTGATTGGTGGATGCTGAATGCAGCCGACGATGGAACTGCAATGGTGGGTTTCTTGGTTAGTTTTAGGAGGAGAGGAACTGTGGGGCTAGGTAGGAGGAGATGAACTTGAATTGGATTTTTGTTATTTTTATTTTTTGGTCTTTTAATTTTAATTTAAAGTTACCATTTTAAAATTGGTCTAAGTCAATTTATTGGGTCAACTAATTGTCAAACTAACATAAATCATCCATTTGGACCATGAGTGCTAATTTTTAAAATGTCTGGGATTGTGGATGGCACAAAGTGAAGGTTAAGGTAAAGTTTGCAAAAAAGAAATTGTTTCGGAGCTCGTTCGTAAGAAACTCTCCAGACCTATGTCCGTTTCATACTTGTATAGTATGAAAGCTTTTTTGTTATTTTTATTTTTTGGTCTTTTAATTTTAATTTAAAGTTACCATTTTAAAATTGGTCTAAGTCAATTTACTGGGTCAACTAATTGTCAAACTAACATAAATCATCAATTTGGACCATGAGTGCTAATTTTTAAAATGTCTGGGATTGTGGATGGCACAAAGTGAAGGTTAAGGTAAAGTTTGCAAAAAAGTAAAATGTTTGGGATTGCTGTTGCAATTATCCCCTAAAATAAATATAGTTATTGCAAATATAATTTACCTTTGTAACTTGCCGTCTTGTAACTTTGTAGACTTTCTCTTACATTACTTTACGTGGGTGTTCATCGTCCTCTTTGCATTACATATAGCAGCCATGATTTATTAGGCCCACTGACTAAAGGGACTAATAGCCTAATGTAATGCCTTCCCAAGTCTGAATTGTATGTGATCTTTCCACGTCCAAAGCGCTGACTTTTCAAGTTAAGAGTCTTGGCAAAATTCTTCATTCCCATTAAACTCAGCATCAAGAGTCTTGGCAAAGTTTCAGAGTGCATCTCTCTAAGACTCCTTACAAGTTTCCTATTTTTTCATTCATTGTCTGCTGCTAAAAAGAATGAAGATAAGGACATAAGTCTTACAAAAAAAATAAATAAATAAATTGCAAACTCATATTTCCAATATAATAAAAAATTAGGGTAAAAAATGAATTAATTCTGCATTTGTGTTAATCGAAAAACTCCAAGTACATAAAACAATATCTGAAAATTACAAAGAATTTTACCCCAAACCTAAACAAATAGGCAGCAAGATTTCAACCATCAAAGGCTCAAACAATTGTACCCATTTGTTTCATCAAATAGGCACCAAACAAACCAAGACTCTCACTTACTAACGTTAATGGAGTTGCTTCTGTTACGACTTATTACAAGGTACCGCCACGTGGCCATCCTGGTTTAATTGTGGGTCGAGCTGCCGAGCCTATAGGCAATTGAGCTACCGAGCCTACAGGCTGTCGAGCTGCTGAGCCTACAAGCCCATGTATTTTCGAGGCTAAAGTAGCTTGAGAACGAGGCCCAAGTAAATTCCGAGGTCAATAGGCTGCGAGGCTCTTCAACTAGTGACATCCCATGAGCAAGGATCGAACTCATGATGAAGATCTTTATTCGAATGATTGATGTGATATTTGTAAAAAGTATGTCTATGTCTTGTCTTGTCAATGTAAGAGTACTTAATATTCTGAAGGGTTAGGGAAGTCAACTTGATGGCTATGACTTGATGCTTTGGTTGAGGAGATGAGGCCATGTGTAATTTGATCCAAGGGTCACAATTCCATTTGTAACACTATAAATATCCCAACCATGTAACAATTGAAGGCTAATGCAACTTTGAATATAAAAACACAACAAAAAACGCTTGGAGCTAACCCCAGTCATTCTTCACAATATATTTTACTCTTCACAACTATCGATCTATTTACATATCAATTAGTTGTTATCTTACAATCGTAGTCCATTAACCTTGTCGGAAGCCGAACGAAAACGTCTCGTGTCGTTGAGCTCCTCCCACTTCCAGAGTTGAAGTGATCTTGACTGTTGATCATCATTTATGCCTTAGATCTAGCTTGCACATGCACGAGTGAGTCCGGTATTTGTTGGCAGTATTTTTTGAGGTCAACAGATTGGTGCCGTCCGTGGGAAACCGCATTATAACCACGAGCAACACCGTGAAAAAAGTTTTCTAAAAAAAATAGTATGAGTATCCCCCTTGAGAAAGGATTTGTTCCTACAAAGGAATAAGAGGAAGCCCCTAGAGTTGGAAAATATTTAAGTTTAGGCCCGAAAAGAGTTAAGCTCAGATGGAGATGCCCCTCCCAGGCGTATGAGGGAGAGTAACAATGAAGTCTCAGCTACGACTGCCCCTGCGGCCCAAAGCCGACCTCACCACCATCATAGATGAGGTGGGATAAGGATGACAACTCAGCTTACAAAGGAAATGACAACTATGGCAGCCAACATGAGAAATAACACCAACTAAAACTTAGCCATGCAAGAATTATTGATGCAAATGCAAGGCCATGGAGGACGTCCAATCCCTCTCTTTGCTCCTCATGAACAATATCAACAGGAAGAAAAGGTGCAATGCCAAAGAGCTTGTCCTCCAAGGCATGCAAAGGGAACCAGCCCTATAGAGAGATAGAGGTGGGAGTTGATGTCTTTTCAAACTACGCTTCTGGCAGACCCACCGAGGCCCCACTCAAAATTGAAGATAATTTTCTTCTAGAATATAAACCAGAACATGGGTCTCAGAGGTCCATCAGCATATTTGACCGACTGAGCCCAGTTCGAATCGAGGCATAAGCAGTAACCTGGAATGCTAGTACGTCGAAACGGACCCCAGCCGCCACCTCCTGAGACTTGGCAATCGGAGGAAAGGCAAGAATATGCCCTCCGGATTGTGCCACATTGACATGAACGTCGAATGAGGGATGAAGAGGTGGGAAACCCGGCAGGACCTTCTATATCACCACTAAGGTATGGGGCTGATGAAAATTATGATTCAGACGGTCCCTAGAGTTGTGACTTGGACGATGATGATGACAACATGCCATTTTCGTAATAATTGAGGAATGCCTAGGCGCCGAGCCATTATGTGATGCCCAAGATACCAAAGTACGATAGGAGAAGTGACCTAGCTAAGCATTTGAATAGATACAAGACCCACATGAGCTTAAGACGCGCCACCTCTACTGTGAAATATAGAGCTTTTCACTTGACCCTAAGTGGAGCAACAGAAATTTGGTACAGTAGGCTACCACCTGGGAGCATCAGAAGTTAACCAGAATTCAAAACACTTTCTTGAAAAGATTTGCGGTAAATAAAGAAGGAAAGGCCCATATCCACCACCTTTAGGACATAAGACAGCAGCCCGGTGAGACTCTCAAGAGTTTCCTATCCCACTTCACATATGAGATGACATATTGTGTTCAAGTTACTAACCGTGAAGCTTTATTGGCGCTAAGAGGAGGCCTAAATATGAACACCTTAGTTTGGAGAGACGTCCAGAACCAAGATCCAACTACTTATGATGCATTGCTAGAAATGATTAGGCGAGAAATTATCAATGAAGAGCTAATTGATCACAGAAATAGGGCTAGCTAAGGCCTTTGGCCTCAACAAAGATAGCGTGGGAGAGGGCCTACATCTTACTTGATGGACCACCAATGGAATCAATCCGGCAACGTAATTGCTCCCAGTTTATGCGAGGCACTCGCCACTGCTACCTTGAATGCTGTACCCACATTGGCTTACGAGGAAGTGCCAACCACAAATCCTCAGCAAAGCGGACCTTTGCAACAGGCCCCCCGTAGAGGTCGAGGCTGATGATGCGGTTCGGGTTCTAGAAACAGAACGAGCCCCTTTGAGTATTCTACATATCATCATTCATACAATCATGATATTGCTAATTGCAGGAATATCGCATACCATCCTGGACGAACAAGCCCCTGGAATAATAGAACAGGCCCCACCTAGGCATTTCCAGCCGCAGAGGAGCGATGAGGCCTCCCTCGCCACCGAGATATAACACCTCGGTGGGGAAGAGATCATGAAGAGGAAAGAAATAGGGAGGGGCAGCGAAATTATTCAGACCATCAAAACCAGGCAGGGAGTACCTCCATCCACGAGATTGATACAATTTTCAGAGGTCCTTATATTGGTGGTGAAACAAGAAATTCCCAAAGGAACTATGCAAGAGAGGCTAAAGCCCCCCACTAACCAGCTACATAGTGGATAATAGCTCCCGGAGGAATATGTCACCTCCCATTACTTTCACGAATGAAGACTCGGAGGATGTCCATTATCCCCATTGCGACGCCCTTGTTGTAAGAGCCGTAGTGGCCCGAAACGGGTTGAAACGAATGTTGGTAGACAATGGTAGCTCCATTAATATTCTCTTTGGAGCAAAGTTTGACAAGATAATTCTAGACCACGAACTGACTTTCATCACCACTCGTTTATACGGCTTCATTGGAGATAGCATAATCCCAAGGGGCAAATTACACTTGCTGCGAAGATGGGAAAACCTCATCTATCAACGTTGAATTTCATGGAATTCTTTGTAGTTGACAGTAGGTCCGCCTACCATGGGGTCTTGGGAAGGCCCATATTGAAAGATCTTGGAGCCTCACTTTCAACCACCCCCTATGCATGAAATTCCTAACTGAGCAAAGGGTGGCAACGGTAAAAGGCGACCAAAAAGGAGCCCGAAAATGTTATCTGAACTCCAGCATGAAGGCAAAACCTAGGGACATTAACATGATAGTAGGAGAGGCTGATATGGACGTTGCCAATAAGACGCCTACATTCGACGAGATTGATCCCTTCATCATCAAGACTAACTCTCAAACAGCCTCAATGGATGAACTAGAGACTTTTCCTTGGACCCGTCGGACCTCTCCAAGCTGTTACAGGTGGGCAAGGGTTTAGCTTCAGAATTTAAGGAGAAGCTTAAAGAGTTCTTGCGTAAGAATTTAGATGTCTTTGCTTGGAGGTATGAGGATATGATAGGCATTGACATAGGAGGTCAGTTGCCACCATTTAAAAATCGATCCCAAAGTTGTCCCGCATAGATAGAAGAGAAGAGCTTTGAACCCTGAGCGATATGAGGCCTTGAAAGAAGAGATACAAAACTTAGTCAATAACGACTTCATCCGAGAGGCCCTTTACCTGAAGTGGATCTCCAACTCGGTTTTGGTAAAGAAGCACAATGGGAAGTGGATGGTATGTATCGATTTTTTTGACCTGAACAAGGCTTGCCCTAAAGATATCTTTCCATTTCCCAAGATAGATCAACTGGTAGACTCTACCGCAGGACATGAGTCTTTAAGCTTCATGGTGAAAGCCTAAGATTGGCTAACCAAAAGGGGGGTGAATTGGTTTTTAAACAAAATTTCGTTAACTGCTTAAGGTTTAATCTAATGATCACACAAATAATAATAAAATAATCTAAATACAAATAAGCATTTAGATGAACCGATATAAAACTTGTACAAAGTAAAAATATTGAGTAAAAGGGTCGGAGATTGCAAACGATATAATATGGAGGTTCGATCCAACGCAATGATCTACGTCCCTTGTTACCAAGATCTCCGTCATGAGCAAGGTCTTTTTCACTATGTTGATTGACTTGTGGTGTAATCCAACCATTTATAATACTTTCGGTGATGTACAAACAAGGAGCACCGATACTTTTACAATGTTGAGCTTTCCTGGACCTCAACACGACCCATAATTCAAAATGAATTTACAAGTGAAATCTTCTCTTTTTATCGAATGATAGAATCAAGTTTGATAACAAGAAGAAAAGAGGTAAACTCTTCAATAGATGGTAATGAATATAGCTCAAAGTGTTGAAAAGAAAAACTTTTTGAAGAACTAAAGATTTTCACAAAGTTAATCACTCAAAAGTTTTTCAAGCATTTAATATTTTTGATCTTCTTAAAGATGGAGAATAAGGTAACTGTTAGCAATAAAAACCTCACTTTAATGCTCAAGAATTGGTGTTTTTTTTTTTTTTTTTGCAAGTGGAGAAAGAATGAGGTATTTATAGCACTCAAATGGTCAAAAACTCTGTCTTACCGGACTCATCTCACTGGACGTCTGGTAAAATACCGGACGATCAATTAGTCATTATTTTTTGTTAGAAAATTGGACCATTTAAAAAATGACTGTTGGAGCCAAATTGATTACACCGGACGTCCGGTACGATCCATTTGGCTCGAAACTTTCTCGTTTTTGAATTTCTTCAAATGTAAGTGTTGGAGGGAAGTTTAAAAAATATTTTTCAAAGTGTTTCATATTTTTAAAAAAATATGTGTTTCGATGTTTTACGTTAGAAAAACATATTTCTTGAGTAAAATATTTTGTCGCGAATTTGGGATTGTTAAATCAAAACTTTGAGCTTGTCACAATTTATTACCAAGTATTAAAATGTTTTATCTTTATATATAATCGTGAAAAGTCCAAATACTTGGTTTGGACATTTTTGACATGCATTGCTTAACAATACTTCGACTTTTGACTCGATTTTTGTTGAGGCATCTTTTGCGGGCTTTGCAATATCATTCTTCATGCCCTCGAATGATTGTTCTTGTTTCCACGTTGGCCATTGTATGCAAATTACTTGTCCTCGAACTTTGTGCCATCAAATATATTCATGTGTACTAATCACTATGGACACTTAAAATCAATTTGTTAGTAATAAATATAATTTATTTGTGATAATCAAAACACGATGTCAACCATAGGTCAATAATTTTCCCTTTTTTGATTATGACAAACACAATATGATTTACATGATATAAGTTGAACAAATTGATAAGGAATAGGAATAAAAATTTGTATACATGTATTCCCCGTATTAATTTCACTACAATTCCCCCTTTTTTAATATAATTATGCAAATCTTAATCTTTTCTATCTCTTCCGCCTTTTAGCGTAAGCAAAAAATGCGAAAACATGTAAGAGGTAGTAATAATAGAGAACACAAATGAAATAACGGATAAATATTTCATAATCATGGCAAAGTTTAGTACATAATCAAAATGTTCAACCATAGTCTTAAGACAATTTGAAGGTATAAATGAAAAAACTATGGAGTCGAAGGAGGATGCGAAAATCGAGCAAGCATATTAGCAAAGAAGGCAGTCATTTGATCTTACATAGTAGCCTATCGTGCTAAGATCGTGCCCTGCTGTGCCCATATATGATGAAGCTCCTTGGTAATCCCATCGACAGTCATGGCGAGAGAGTCCATTTATCCATGTAAGAGTGAAATTTGATCCTCATCATGTCCTCGTCTAGTGGGTCGGGAAGCTCTCGATCTTGAGGTGCTGTAGGAGGTGCACCCTCGTCGTTGTCATCATCAATGTCCTTTTCTTCAAACGGTAGGGTAGAAGGCCCTGAAATTGGATCGAAATCCTTTGTTTCAGACACCCATTGTTCGTCATTTCTAACAATTTTCATTCATTTGAGTGTGTTGGAACTAATGATATCGATGGGTCGTGGTTTAATGAAGGCTTCATCGTGAAGAGGAACATCGAAGTGTTGAAAAATCT
>CAIGRB010087133.1:15838-40818 GCA_903798255.1 Fraxinus quadrangulata | reverse complement strand
GCAGTCCAACCACCAGTGGGGACTCCAACTGTATTTCTTTCAGGAGGATCTACCAAGTTGAACTTTGCAGGGTCTTTCTTTGGATCAAAGTTTCCAACCCCGGCCCCAACAACGAAGAAGTTGTATCCATGAAGATGGAAGGGATGAGATTCGACCGAGAGAAGGTTTGTGTCTTGTAATATCAACTCCACAGTTGAATTGAATGCGATTTTGCTGAGACGTGGTCGACTGCTTCGCGAAGTTCGGAGGTTGGCAGTGAGTGGTGCACGGGTGTAGTTAAAAGGCATTGGAGGACGGTCTGGAAAGTCGGTAGTGAACACCCCTTTTTGGTTAAAGTAGTGAGCTTGTAGAAGGCCTACTCGAGGCATTACAAAGGTAATGTTGTTTAAGGATGCAGTGAGTTGTGTTCCGTTTTGGCAAGTTGGGCACGGATTTATTCCAAGACCGATTGTGTAGAAAAGTTTTCGATCAACTTTAAGTGGGACGTTAGCTGGGAAATTTGGAGAATTGAGGCTCCGAAGCTTTGAATTGTAACTTAGTGCAAATGAAGTGTCGTTGAGTGCAGGCAATTCAGGGAGGCTTGGGAGTACGGTATTTGGGATCCCTTCGTATTGAAGTATGGCTGTGGCAGTTTTGTTGTCTATGGATATAGGTGCATCCATGAAAGACCTTGCAGCCATGAAGTATCGTCCGGGCAGTTTGTTGGTTCGGACGAGGACATTTGTGGTTTGGCCGGGTGCTATTAAGATTGCTTCGGTCATAAAAGGTTTTGTATAAACGGCGTCAATTTCTACTACCGTCATGTTGTGTCCAGCGATGGCAAAGAAAAGCTCGTCATTGAGTGCAGAATTGATGATTCTCAAGAGGTATGTCTTTCCCTGCTCGACTTCTACCGCATAAGTGTCTGCATAAGAGTTATTTTTGAAATAAGTAACTTATTTTAATCTTAGACGAACATTCTCTCATGAGTCGAACCTACTTACGTTTCTCAGAACATGGGAATAATGGTCCTGGCTTGCCATTGATCGTATGTGCATCCGACATTTTCGGAGGCAATCCCTGTTCGTTACCTTGTTTAACAACCTCTTCAACATCATCATTCCACCATTCTCCTGTTTTTTCAACCAAAAATGCAATTTAGAGCCGATTAGGTCTCAACACGAGTCAGTTGGGACAAAAAATTGTTAAAAAATGGGATTTTTTTCGAAGACTCACCTAAGATTAAATTAAATTCAGAATCAGGCTGAGGGAAAGGATATGGCGTCCCTTGTTTAGGCATTATCACAATGGCACCATAGACAGTGGCTCTTAGCCAAAATATATGTGCATGCCACCATAGTGTTCCTCTCTGTCCTGTTACATTAAAATCATAGGTGTAACTGTGTCCCGTCTGAACTGGACATTGTGTTATATAAGCCGGTCCATCTGCCCAGCCGTTTCGATATTGCTTTAATCCATGCCTGCAAAGAACATACATTGTACCACGATCACTAATCGAACATAACATATTTGCATCAGCAAGTCGAACTTTCAATGTTTTACTTCGTACCAGTGGATTGACATGTTATATCGTGCATAATTAGTAACGTTAATGAGAACTTGATCTCCTTCTCGAGCATAAACTGTTGGCCCGGGGAACATTCCATTTACAGTGACAATAGGCTTGGCATGGCACAATCTGCTGATGTTCTTTACTTGAATCTAAAAATGTGTTTCGAATAGAAAGAAGAAAATTAGGAACAAAACATTTTTGGGTACATGAAAAATTATTGCATGCGATCTACTCACGTCAAACTGGTATTTTTTTACAGCAGCTTCGACTGGAGTCGAGATGAATCCAATACAGCACACGAAAAGGAAATGAATAGCCGTCTGGAAAATGTTTCTTCGCCCCATTATCCCGACCCAAATTCTTGCGTAAATGCTTGTTAGTGTTCGATGGTATTATGATGAAAGCTTTTGAACCTTTTATAGGAATTCGATAGAGGTTACTTCGTTAGGACAAGCCATCAGTTTGTTAAGGAGAGAGCTAGTTTTGCTGATTAGGTGCACACTAAAGCTTACAAGCAAGATGCTGAAAAAGACTTGAAGTGTATAAGAGAATAAAGGAAAGAAGAATAAACGGTGAAAAACTGTATAAATTTATTAGTACATTTGAGCATGAGAGCTACTCAAAACCAAACATGATCCTCAGCTTTTTCGTTAAGTAAAAGGTATAATATAGAATTCTATTAGTATGACTTGCAGAATGCTTTTGCTTTTTTTTTTTTTTTAATGTTATATTTTTATCTAGTTTCTAACATATGCAGTGGTTGGTTTGATATTGTCGTGTTAGTTCATGGTAAACGGAAATAAGTGTGTTGACCCTAATATTTATTCTTTGAAGCTTCTTCTAATGACATTTAATCGATGTGATTGGTATATTATTATCAAATACAGGATAAAGAAAGAGACATGAGATGTTTGTCTATTATCATATTTACTCTTGTCTAGTAATATATACCAATATGCGAAACTATTCATTCGTGCGACCTCGAGCTTCTCGAAATAATAACTTCAAAAGAAGGGGTTCTATCTTATATTTTTTATTAGGAAAGCGGCGCATACCAAGGATGGCAATTGTTTATTAAAAATATAGGACTCTGTTAAGTGATAATAAGATGTAAATGAGCCTGACACGTGCCGATACTGAAAGATCGGAACAAGAAGTATTTATTGCTTTTAATGAAAATTCCGGTAAATGACTGGGTGCAATAAATTAATTAGCCCATGTTTGTTATAAATTCTTTTTTTTTAAAAAAAAATCAAATTCATTTTTAAACACTCATACTTGCAATAAATTATTTTTGTACATGAATCCATAACATTTTTTTTAACTTTTTAATAACATATTCTTCAAAAGTAACAATTTTGAAAAAAATGTTCTAAAAAATTCTATATCAAACGTGCCTTTGATGATATATTTCTTCTTAGAAATGGATAAACAAATATTGTTAAAGGTGTGAAGTTAAATTTTTTATTAATTTATTTTCCTCTGCCTTAAAGGAGAAATTTGTTTATAGTTGTTTTGCTGACTACGATTATGGAACCAATGAGGTAGGTTCTTTTCTCAAAGTTTGGGACATAAATTAAAATTCCATTAAGATTAGTGAAGATATAAATATATTGATAAATAATTCTTTTTTACATTTTGAATCTCTCGAAAATGTGGTTCCATGTGATGTTATAATAAGTCTCTTATTTTTATTTATTAAAATTTTATGGGTCAATTTTTTGATAAAATGAGACCCTGTTTATCATCCTTTAAAAAAATAAATTGTTTGTTACGGTATCATTTTTTCACCATACATTAATACAATAAAATAGTCTACACAAAAATAAATAAAATTTTCTTATTTTTTAACCGTACATTCTCCTAAAAATATTATTCCATAACTCATTATTCCCAAATAAATTCTATCAAACAGGCACTGAATTTGATCTGTATGTGAATGTTGTACATGTCTGATATGACTTGATTTCCAGAATGGCTAGACAGTAGGAGACATTATTCTAGAACACAATGACAATCGATTAAGGTCAAGAGACGGTCCAAAGGGCGAGGATCACACGTAGATGAATAATTCATGGTTATAAACATATTGAGCCCCATTTTTTTATGAATACATTTTTTTTTTCAAAATTTATTTTCAACCATACATTCTCTCATAAAATAATTATACATATATTTCAAAAACTCTCCCTTACTTTTTAACCGCACATTTTCTAAAAAAATCATTATTCTATAATACATTTTAATAAAAAAATGAGAATCAAATTAAATATATCAACGTATGTCTTATAGAAAATACACATCAAATCTATGGTTTTCGGACTTTTTCACCAAAAAAAAAAATCCTATTTTATCCGTTAAAACAATAATTTTATTTATAAGTAAAAGAGAAAAATTAACTTTTATGTATAAAATGCTTATAAAGAAAAAAATTTAATTAATTATTTTGATAGTTAAATTAAAATTTTAATTATAAGTAAATATTTCACTTGTTAAGTATTTGAGTTAAAATTACTTATAAGTAAAATATCATTTATGAGTAAAAAAAATCTTACAAGAACATGTTTACTTTATATTGTTTTAACACAACTTTTTTAGAGTTAAATGTTTCGTTAATCATTGAACTTATACACTCGTCATACTTTACTCATCGAACTTTAAAATACTTCTAAGTGGTCATTGAACTTTAACACGCTACACTACATCACTTACTCATCAAATTTCATTAGTTATTGAAATTTAAAATTCTTTCAAGCGGTCACTGAAATTTAACAAGTTGACCATACTTCATTAGTCACTAAACCTATACAACCATCACGTTTTATTTACTAAGCTTTAAATGTTGCTGAATGATCATTGAACTTTACTCACTGAATTTAACTATTCAAAAACGGAAAATTTGAAGTATAAAATACCATACACTAACACGATGACATTCTTTCTTTTTGAATTACTTTGTGACAATTCTAAAAATCACATTTTATTAGTCTTGATTAATATTATTGATTATAAATCAAAAATTTCATTGCATATTTGAGATATGATTTTTTATTTTCCTGATTTGGGTACACGACCTCAATCTAAATAAAGAAATAACTTCTCTATTTTATTTCTTGGCGTGAATGATAATTATGATCTAAATTAAGATTTATGTCGATTTGAAAACTAGCATTCTTCATTCTGTAATCATAGCTTTTAACGACTAGAAAAATTATATCTTTTTAACAAATATCAATATTTTCAATTTTAGATCGAGAGTCTCATTATCTAGTCGGTATTTATTTTATTTTATTTTCTTGGATCAAATTTCATAGAAAAACAATTTTAATCGAAAACATTATAAAGTTGAATAACCATTCAAAAGTATTTTAAAGTTTAGTGCGTAAAAGGTGATGGAAGTATAAGTTTAATAACTAATAAAATATGGTAAATGAGTGATAGAGTGCAATGTGTTAAAATTCAGTGACCAGTTGAAAGTATTTTAAAGTTCATTTACTAATAAAACATGGTGAATACGTGAGTTATGAAGTGCAAGTGTAAAAGTTCGGTGATCACTCGAAAGAGTTTTAAAGCTCAGTTATTTATGAAACATGGTAAGTGAGCAATAAATTGTAACGTGTTAAATTTCATTGACCATTCAAAAGTATTTTTTAAAGTTTGGTGAATAAAGAGTGACTGAGATATAAGACATTTAGCTCCCTTTCCAATATATGAGCATATATTTAATTTTATTCTCTTTAAAAACATTTAGAATTGTTGGATAATACACTCGCATATCCTTTTTCGAAAGGTACGATGATTCACTGTATAATCGAGTACACATGGGGGACGATATAGGGAACATGGTTCCCATCCTGTTACTCACCCCGTTTAAATTACATTTAAAGATATAAGTTTTTTACCAAAAAAAAAAAAAAACCACTATACTTACTAAAGGAAATATGAATTGTTCTACAAATTGAAAATAATAATAATGATGATGATTTTCACTAATTAGAGACATTAAAAAATGAAAGAAAAAAGGAACAATAAACGGAGCAATGGTCCTATCTACCCTCACCCCCACAAACCCACCCCTCTTTAATTGCGTATGGGAGGGAGGTAAGGATATAAAAATACTTGATAGTGCTAGCGATGGGAATGGTTGCCTCAACTTTGACTCGCTTTGTTACCATCCCTATTTCAAAGTTTTTTTTTTTTTATATGTAAGAATATATAGTTAAAAAGTAGAAAAAGGTATGAAAAAAGCAAAAAAATATATTTATTTTTGAAGAATATATGATTAAAAAGAGATGTGGAAGAGATAGTTGTAAATTAAAACTAGATTTTAAGTAGATTTTGATAAAAGTTGATGAAATGTGGAGTTGAAAAGTTGTGGATCCTATAAAATGTGTGGTTAAAATTAATTGTTGACTTTAATTTAATATTAAAATCAGACTTTAATTTGTACCAAACGAGAATTTAAAAATAGTCTAACAAGGGCTAAATTTCAATTGTCGTACATGTAGTGTTAAAATTTGGATGTGACCTGAATTTCTTGTTAAAATAATTGAAAAATTCTGATTGAAGTGCACGTCAAGAAGAATTTAGTTTGAAATACTATTAGAATCCTATATCAAGTTGAAATTCTATTTTGAAAGTTCATAAGGAGTTGAAATATGTTATGGACTTGATTTTTTGGTACCCTACTTCATCAATANGGCGCCGAGCCTCTATTCGGTATTTTGCCCCGGGCGTCAGGGAGCACCAAAGGTGTTTGATCCAGAATTATCGCATTGTTCTCTCATTTTTTGTTGGCATCCTACTTTATCAGCAACTCTACTAGGAGGGTTTGGACGTTCCCTAAAGTTCCCTATAAATATTAAGCTCTTATATATTATTTTATAGAGAGTGAAAAAAGTAATTACTAGCTTTTAGAATCATTGTAATACTTCTTCGTTTTCATTATTTGTGGTGCAATAAAATCTCCTAAATCATCTGTTATATTTTCTTGTTTTCTTTTATTCTTTTACTTGCGATCATATACTTTATAGTTTGTCATATAATTTCAACATCTCAATCTCGTGGTTGGTATCATATCAAGTGGTATCGAGCGATACGTGATTCTTGAATTCCCAACAATTGGTATAGAGATTTTGAGCATAATTAACACAACAAATAAATCAATTAAATTTTGAATAATCTTCTTTTTTGCCATTATATAATTGTAATTTGATTAATATCTGCCATAAAAACATGACCAAGAGAGTTTTTGTCACTTCTAATCATTATCGTACTTCGTATAAAATTAAACTTATAACCAGAAATATTTATTTTGTATAAAATTGGAATTCAATATTTCAAAATTTTAATGGATCAAATACAAGTTCTTCGCGCGTAAAATTGCCATAGAAAGACAATCTCAATTCAATGCGTATTTCGTTCAGAGATGACGGTAAAATCCAAAACAATTTCTAATTTAGCAAATTATTCAGAAAAAGGGAGGTTCAGAAATGAAGATGTTAATAGAGATCGAAGTACACTATAGAGAAGAAGTGAATTCACCGTTGCTGATTCCAATTATATCGGAAATGTACTGGAGAAAGGGACCGTGAGATATTAATCGCACTTCGATTGGGTCATCAGCCACTTCTGCCGCCTCGCCGTTACTGTCCACGCCGCTTCCAGTAAAGCTTTATTCCGTTCTCCACATATAATTTACCTGTAATTTTTAAACGTCTATTGTTGTTTTTATGAGTTTTTACTGTGGATAACGTTTTGATAATGAGATTGCATACAAAATGACTCGGGGCTTTATGGAGGAGCTTGCGTGAAGGCTTTTGAGTTGCTACGGTTAGTGTTTGATTTTTTTCCCCTTCGTATTTTATGATATTGGCACATTTCATGCTAAGAGATAATATTTGGCAAGTACTATTTTTTATCATTACGAATATGCCTCCATAATTCATTGCAATACAGTGCTCAAAATAAGAGAGAATTCAGACATTCCTGGATGAAATGGTTTTAGAAATGACGATATGGGTCCTTGCATAATTAGGAAATTTGTACCCAATCGTCAGACATCAAACATAAATTCTAGGCATCTGCAAGTGCACTTTCTCGTTCCTTCCCTCTTTTTTTGTTTAGGGTATACACGTTCATTCTTTGATATTCGACAAACGAAACATGTAATTGTTAGAGATGGAATTTGTAAGGTCATGAGTAGTAGTCGATTTTTAATTGTCTAACTCACTTCATTCTCTGGTCATATATAAAGAAGTCGCATCGTAAGGGATTTGTGTTTCTCCCGATCAAGTTTCACCAGTTTAAAGAATGTTCTTGAGAATTTTCTGCCAAATATACAAGCTTATAATTCTTTTGGGAGAAAATGAAAATTTACTTGTTATATCTTCTTAAATGACCTAAACATCTTATCACGCCTTATCCTTAATATTTCAAGATGACAGTCTGTCTCATGTTCACTAGTGTTTGTGTGATTCTTATTCATGTATTTATATACTCATTCTTAAATTCATTTATCATACTTCAATGCAGAGTTTCTTTTTGATGAAATGTTGAATTGATACTTTCTTCCAATATCGTGAACTTGAATAATTGTGTGAAACTAAAACCAATCTGCAATGTTATTATAAAATCAATGTTTTTTCCATAATTCTAACAATGTAACCAAAGTGTAGATTCCATTTATTAGCTCTAATTTGGCTTTAAGATCTAATGTGTGTTGTTCATTTTTGTGAAAATAGGTGAGGACTATGGCCAGGATTGTGGAAGGAGATGCAGGAACGGCAATTTGCAAGGAAGTAAAAAGGTTTAAGGCAGCTGTCATGGGCACCAGGGGCCGAAGCTTGACCCAAAGATTCTCTATAACACATCTGCATGGGCACAAATATCTAATCCCACATGCTTCAGGACGTGTCTTTGCTCGATTGTCATCTTTGATTGTTTTAAGTTCAGTATATTGCAGGGAAGCTTAAATGAATGTTGCTTCCACAATTGTAAAATTGCACCCAGGGGCGGACCCAGCACCTGGCCAGCCCCCGCGGTCGTCCGTGCTGGATCCGCCGGGAGCTTCAGGTTAGTCGCCGTCCGCAGGGAAAAAATGAAGAAGACGCCCGCTGTCAAGATTGGGTGGCTGGGCCAGCCTTTCTTATTGTTTGGGCCTTCTTTTTAAAAAAAAATAAGGCATAATGAATGGGCCTAATCCATGGTGGCTGGACTGGAGAAGTCACTGGACCATGGTTATTGGTCTACCGTCCATCAGTCCATGGATGATGGATAAATGGGTTTTACTTGCAATTGCAATCCATTAGCCACAAAACTAATTCCAAAATTGAAAACCGACAGGGAAGGAGACGATTGAAGTGACGACTAGAAAAGAATACGCTGCGGACCTACTGTCTGTGATGCCGGTGATCGACGAGATCGGTGGACGGTGGACGTCCGACTCGGTGAACGGTGAACGCCTTTACCCTTTAGTTTTGTTGGTGAACGATTTTTGTTCGGTTTCAAGTTTCACTTTTTTTTTTTATGTTTTTGTGAATTTGTGATTTATGAATTATGAGAAATGAGAATTTATGTTGTATTATTGTCTGAGACTGTGTTATGACTTATGAGTTATAATTTTTATTTGTGAATTGTGATTTGAGAATTTAGATTTTTAGGAAATTAGGGATAAGTGAAAAAAATTAATGGAGAAGATGTTGGGCTCAATTAAATCATGTGTACACTGTTTTTAATCAATTTTAATTGAAAAATAAATTTGGGCATTTTGCAGATTATGGAGCGATTTTTTCAACCGAAACAAAAGTTCATACCTAATTCTTCTTTCTCTAGTTGTGCATCTAGTCACGCCACTGATTCTAGTCAATCACAAGAGTTATTAAATAATAAAAAGAAGTCCCGACCTCAATGCAATGTGGATGATTTTGTATCTGATCCAGGGAAACGCCCCCTATTGAATCATACGATCCTAATATCAGAGATGATGTCATGATGACATACTTGGAGAAAGGTCATTGTCAGCTATATGGATGTGATTTTACAAGAAGACGGATAGGGAATGATAATAGGTTTTTTCGGAAAGAGTGGTTATCTAAATTTCATTAGTTGGAGTACAGTATAGAAAATGATGCGATGTATTGTTTGCATTGCTACTTGTTCAAACCCGATAGAGGGGGTCAAGGGGATGGACATATATTCACTAAAATTGGCTTTAGCGATTGAAAACACAAAAAGACATTGAAAGATCATGTCGCTCTCTTTGATGGTGCTTATAATCAAACTTTTGCAAAGTGTACCAACTTGATGAATCAATAGCAGAGTATCTCCTATGTTATTTCTAGCCAAAGTAGTAGTCAACAAAAAAGTTATAGGACGAGATTAACTCAGTGTTAGATTGTACTGGGTTCCTCTTAATGCAAGGATTGTCATTTCGTGGTCATGATGAATCGAAAGAGTCTCTTAATAGAGGAAATCTAATTGAACTACTAAATTGGTATAGAGCTCGTTGTCAAGAAGGTAAAGAAGTACTATTTATTAATGCTCCTAGAAATGACCAAATGACTTCACCAAACATCCAAAAGGATTTAGTTAATTGTTGTGTAGTAGAAATTACAAACCAATGAGATAGGTGATTCTTTGTTTTCAATTTTGGCTGATGAGATTCGTGATAATTCTATAAAAGAACAAATGGCAGTTGTTTTGAAGTTTGTTGACAAAAGTGAGCAAGTGAATGAGCGTTTTTGGACATTTTTCATGTCACTGATACTTGTGCCCAATCACTGAAGGATGCTATTGATGTAATGTTTCCTACACATGGATTGAGCATATCTAGCCTGCAAGGTCAAGGTCATGATGGAGCAAACAATATGTCAGATGAGTTCAATGGCTTGAAAGCTTTAATCCTAAGAGAGAACCTATATGCTATGTATGTTCATTGCTTTGCTCATTAACTTCAGTTGTCAGTTATTTCTGTGGCACGTAGGAATTGTATGCTGGTGATTTTTTCAACATACTTGCTATTATTGTGAATTTGGTTGGTGCATCATATAAGCGTGTAGATGCTCTTCGATCAAGTTATCATTCTAATATTCAGGAGAAGCTTCATATTGGGGAACTTTCTAGTGGAAGTGGTCAATTTCAAGAAATGAGTTTGCCCCGCCCAGGTGATACTAGATGGGGCTCACATTTACTGACAATTACTCATTTTATTAATATGTTTAATGCTCTCATAGATGTTCTTGAGAATATATTCGAAGATGGTTTAAATTCAGATAAAAAATCAATGGCCATAATAAGACAGTGGACACTATGCAAGATTTTAAGTTTGTGCTTAGTCTCCACTTTATGTTTGAAATTTTTGCAATTACAGATGACTTTTCACAAGCCTTACAGAAAAGGGTCAGGATATTCAGAATGCTACGAGGTTATTGAATTTGTGTAAGTGTACATTGCAATACCTGAGAGACAATGGTTGAGATACTTTGTTGAGTATGGTGATTGAGTTTTGTGTTGATGGACATATTTTAGTACCCAATTTGGAGGATATTGTAGTATTGAAAGATCGACCTAGGCGTGGAACTCAGCATGTGACTTATTATCATCGCTTTTATTTTGATTTGTATTGTCATGTGATATAGTCAATCTTGCAAGAGTTGAATGATCGTTTTTCAGAAACAACTACTGAGCTCTTTACTCGCATTTCGTGTTTAAGTCCAAGAAATTCATTTGCAGCTTTTGATTAGGCTAAATTGCTACGTCTTGCTCAGTTCTATCATTTGGACTTCAATAGTGAAGAGCTTTTATTACTTAGACCTCAACTTGACAAGTTTCTTATGCTTGTGAGAATGGACGAAGCTTTGTTTAACCTCAATAGCATATCTTGTGTAGCGCAAAAAAATGGGAGATGACTAGTTGAATGACAATTTGACGGTTTACGTGGAAAAAGATATTTTTATAAAACTTGAGAATGAGGCAATATTGCAACGTTTTCAAAATAAGAGACTCCGTAGATTGTCTAAGTCTATAGTTACAGAGTAGGGTTGTATTTTTTTATTTTTTTTTTAGTATTTTGGATTGTATTGAATTATATTTTCATATGTATATATTTTTTACGTTTTAGTGCATTCACATATGTATTGAATTATATTTTCGGCTATTACGATCATTGATTGTCAATGGTCATCGGTCACCGATCAATAGTCAACGATCTCCACCCTAGCTGAACTACAATGCTGGATTCGCCCCTGATTGCACCAAGCCTTGTTGTTCCTGAAAAAAGTATAATCTCAACTCTCTAACTAGATTTCACTTCCTGATTTCCAAGCCAGTCTTGTGATAAACTTATCCATTTTATTCTAGACAGAGACGGGGGATGAATTTGTGTTATAGTGGAACAAGCAAAAAATGAACATTTCAGCATGTGTCTCATAGTTGCAGTTGCAGCTGTTTAAACGAAGGTTCCTTTTATTGAACGTGAGTGTTTATTATTAGTAGATCATCTACTCAAAGATGTCATATGGGTTTCCATTTATGCGGACAGCTTTGTGTGTCTTTGCTGATTGATGTTCAAATTTGTGAGGCACTGCAACTCTATTGTACGCTTATGGATGTGTATTTGTAGCACACTTCTAATAGTTGATCTGTTTGATTCACCTTGTTACTTCTCCTGTTCCCTTTGAGTGGAGATAACCTTGTTTGATTCACCTGCTAATGCCCTATCACACTGTTAGAAAGGGCATTAGCAGTCTATGTTGATAGTTATTGTATACCTACCATAAAAGGATTTTAGGCCTCATTTCCTCATTCATTGTTCCTTCCTGGGGCTTTTTGCAGCCTAATCAATTTATAATAATCTATAACAAAGATGCATTATCCTTGTTGTGACTTAACTAATTCAACCTAAGAAAAAAAAAAGTTATTCTATATATGTGAAATCACACACACACACACACAATATATATATATATATATATTTCCTTTTTGGTAATTTATAGAGTCAGTTGACCCCAGTTTCCTTTCGAGAAAATCATCCTAATTTCCAGCATCAGCCTTTTGTGTTTGTACTGTTATTCTAAAGGAAACTATGACTTCCATAGAATTGAGACCGGGTAATGTTTTGCTTCGGGAATAAGGGATACAATCCTGCATCATTTATACAGAAAAGTAGATAGGAAGTTTTGAATTGACTAGGGTGAAACTTGGAAAAAACAACGGAGCAGGTGTGGAGGACCAAGTATATGTCCTGATATGTATTGCTTTCAGGAAAATATCAGCTTGACAATTATACTGCATCCACAAAGCTTGAAGAATCTTTTAGGTTTTAGCTTTATTTGTCTCAACTGTAATATGCCAAAAGTAGAGGGGAGAATTTTTAAGTATTAATAAACATAAAAATTCATATACGTGAGTGGGCACAGTATTACAAAATACGAATTCTCCCACTCCAGCCACTGCGTCAAGGAGAATCAAGGAGATCTGGCTTTTGGATGAGGCTTGGTCCACCTTTGGCCTTTTACATATGGCTTGAAAGAGAAAGGCTCAGTGAGGTCTTATTATGTGAAACTAACGTGAAAAGCACAGGCCATGTTGTGCAGCTTTATTGATTATAAAGCCCAAAAAGCTCCCTTTAGAAGCAAGGATTGACTAAATAGTTAATCAGTGTTTTTAGAATCAGATTTATTACCTTTATTTTGCAATAAACGATTACTTTGTAGGTCGAGGTGATGTTTTATGTTATGACGTTCACAATACTACCCTCCTGCTTTTCATGCTGAAAATGGCGTTCGTATTTAACAGACAGAGGATAATTTGTACCGCTTGATGCATGATCATTTGTCTTAGCACTGCTTTTTAAAATATCAATTTTGGTTGTGTAATGCCAAGTTGTCTGTAAGTGTCTACAGCCTATATACAAGTTGAACTTAGCCATGTGGTGTATATATTATCTAATTTATTCTCTGTTTCATGCAGAATGTATATGAAAAGAAGTTATGTTTCATTTCCTTACTGTTTTGTCTCGGTTGATTTTTGCAACCTGCCTGAATTTCTACCTTTTAGCCATTTATACATTCTTATGCACTATCATCTTGTGATGCTTTTCCAGTTGTCACGTACACAGAAGAAAAAATTGTGGTTAAAAGGCTATAATATTATCATTACAAATATTTCTACACCACAACATTATATACGATATGTAGTTGGAAATAGGGAATGGGTATCAGTAACATTTTAGATTTGACTCAATAAAGGATTTGCATGATCCTGATAGCGATTCACGTCTCCAGCTTCACATCGCCTGCTTCCACGAAACCTGCAATAATCAAGACTTTTAGTTTCAAACTTCTATAAATTATTGTATAGAGTGTTAGTTCAAAGACATTTATGACTGAAGCATGAATTTAGGACCTGAACTAAGTTAGACCTAATTGAGATTGACTTGTCTTTGAAGTGAATACCAGGATACAATGTGTGTTAGGAAACGGTAATTTTACGTTAAATGAATTTTCTGTTTCCCGTCTGAGCCAAATGCTTTGTGTGAACTTGTATATCTTTTGTATGAATGAGTTCAGGAATTATTGACATTTAAAAGTAAGATGGCTTAATCATTAGTTCATTTTAAGTGGAAGACAGATAAAGAAAGATACCTAATAAGCAACTTCCTCAATATAAATTGAAGAGGACCATATTACTCCGAAACCATATCATTAACTTTTTGTGGGGTTCGATGGTCTCATTATTTTGTATAACATCACTAAGTTATCAAAAGCAGATACTAACATTTGACATGACATGTTTGCTCTGTATACCTGTAAATGGCTGAGTATTGAATGAAGTTGATTTTCCTTGATGAAACTCCATACCATAGAGATTTTGTAACTCAGGATCCCAGGTAGAATGCTGAATTTGCTGTGTTTGAATTGTTTACAAGAATTATTGGTCAGAGGGTATAAAGTTTAATTACCTGATAATGAAAATGAAGACATACTTACATTTAAATAGGACGATTCAAGAAGTGTCTCTGGCATTGATACCGGAGCACTGATGGTTCTCCGAAGCATTATATCCGGAGGATTTAAACCCATTTCTAGACCGTAACATGAAACTCCTTGTTGTACTGAGTTGAACTGAAGGTAAGAAGGATTAATGATGTCCGATGACACACCAGTTGTGGGAATTCTAGATGTACTAGCTGGAAACATCTGTAGGCATAAAATATAAGAATCACTTCAAAACATCTGTTTTAGGTATACGATGCTAGCACAATACTGAAAATTGCCTTTACCTCCTTAGTTATGAAGTTTTCAATGTCAAATTCAAGGCTTGGATTGATTGCAGCGAGTTTCATCGATAGGAACTGTCACAATGATAGATTCTTTTTAATGTTTGTGCAGATGCACGAATATATGGAGAAATATGATCGTTGATAGTCGTACCTCTACTTGTCTTTGAAGAGATTGAACGTAGTTGATGATTTCGTCAAGCATTCCAGCTTTGCCAGTGATCTTATTGCACCCAGGTACGAGACCTTGCAGGTACTTCATTCTCTCACTAATTTTTTCCCTCCTTACCTGCACAGTTTACTTCATTTACTGATTAGAATGCACAATAAGTACATAGAAAATACTCTCAAAACATAGAAGTTGAAGTTGAACTTACTCTTTCTGCCAAGCTGTGGCTGTCAGTGGCTTGCCCACGTCGCGCTCGGACGTGGATGTAATCAGGCTTTGGAATCTGAGAGAGCTTTGAATTCCCCTTCGAATTATCGGCCGAAGTTTCTTTATTGTTGTTGTTGTTGTTGATATTACTAGTGGTGGTGGTGCTCTTGCTGTTGCTATTTTGCTCTGTGATCTTAGAATCCTCCTCTTCTACACATCGCTTAGCCTTTTTCTCTCTGTTTTGTTTTTCTGCAACAACCTGATTATGTTCCAGAAGTTTTTTATTAAGCACTTATTTCCAATTATGTAGCTATATAAGTTTAATGATAGAAATTACAGTAAGCAATTAAAAGAGAGAATCGGGGGATATGCACCTTAAGGTCCCTAGTCTTATAGGACTTCCTCTTCTTGAAACTCTCTCTTCCAGCCGCAGAGCCCAACTTTTCCGGCAGGGCCACCTCCTTTCCTTTGTTGGCAACTACTGTCGCCTCTGACATTGCTGCTGCCACTGCTGGTGGGCAGCTGACGGTTCTTGGAATCGCACAATTCATTTCAAACTCAGACCCATTCCCATATACACAACTAGCATAATTCAGATTATTCTCAGCTCTACTAAACTCATTCCTTCCATCTTCTATACCCGGATCCGGTTTCATCGCCTGAGCCACGAGTTCTCCAATTCCTTGATCACTCTCAACCAAACCTTGAAAGTGTTCATCTTGCACAGCGGGTACAGAAAACACACTCAACTGGTAATCCTCATTCAGATGAGTGACTGATTGTTGTTGCCACTTCATATTCATCCGTTGTCTATCGAGTACACACATTTCCATACCAACAGCACCATTGTTTCCGGCGGATATATTTGCCGGAATAGTGAGGCACTGTATCATCTCTGGTAATGCCCCTCTATTCATTAGCAAAGACTTTTTCAAAAGAATGATCAAAAGTTCAAAACCACTACAAATAAGTGAAAAATATGCTTTAACAAAAGTGATACAAGGTAGTTTTGTACTAGCAAGATTAGGTAGCTTTCTGCACTTTTAGTGGCCTGATTTATGTCCTCTCAAAACAACATGCAACCTAGTGAAATCTGTACATGGAGGTTAGAGAGTATGAAATGTGGGGTATATATAAATGGAGAAAAAAATTGCCGGCTTTGGGTCTGAAAATGACTGCTGCCGGAATCGGGTGGAATAAATAAGAGAGAGAGAGAGAGAGAGAGAGGTAGATAAATAAAAGAGAGGGAACCTGGGGCAGAGAGCCATCGGATGTAACCATAACCGGAGGCCATGGTGCGTGGACCCACTTTGACATGACTAGCCACGTGGGCATGTTTTAGGGGCCACATTCAAGTCCCTATTCACTATTGTCTATTGGCCTTCACTCATAAATAATTGAGCTTTTCTCAATTGATTTTTGGATTATTTTGAATTTTTGACTTATTTCTTGGAAGCAGAACCTAATTTTTTTTTTAGGGATTAATAGTAAAAAATCTCTATAAATCAACATGCGATATACCCCATATATATATATTGAAACTCGCAGAAAACTTTTATATTTGAACATTTTGTACTGAAAATCCCTTACCGTCAATATCGGTTAGATTTTTCGTTAAAAAGGTAAAAAATGTCAAAATTAAAAAAGAATAATTACAATTTCAATATCCAAATTTTTTCTTCTTTTATGTATTAAATCCAATTTTTTTATGTGTCAGTGTCATTTACAATTCTAAATTTTTAAAACTTTATTTCACACCCAACCCCTACGTCATCATCTTCCCAAAAATCTAATTGAGGCTCCACATAATATCTTACCCATATGAAATTAAAAAATGCTTTATGCAAATTAACTCCAAAATCTCTCCCTAACCCTAACCCTACCCCCACCCACCCTCCTAAACCCAAAAACCAAATCCACAGCCAAGCAATCACCGTCGCCTACTGTAGCCTACCCCACTCCACTTGGAAGGAAATCGCCGAAAATCGCCACTCACCTCTACCTCAGGCGACCTAATCTCTCCTCATTAGCTACTGGAATATGAATAAACATTTTGGGCGAAACCAATGGCTCATAATCATTGAATGCCCTCGTTTCTTATTCGTTAATTTTTGGGGATTGCTTTACTTGTACTCTATTATATTTGGTTTCATCAAAATTGTGTTTGTTCTTGAAGTTTATGGAAATTGGAAACTGGAAAGTAAAGGCACATCTTTCTGGGTGGCGCTGCAAACTGGGTAAATTAGGGAGCTTTGATTCTTTACATGAGTGGCTTTGCAAGGAAAATGAAAAGTGTGGGAGCATTGAGCTTTGTATATTGCCATGCCTTGGCTTGTCACGGTATATTTCCAAATAATTATTGTTAAACAGGAGACTATTAGTATTAAATAACATTATTCATTTTTTTTTTCAATTTTATTTATTCAAGGGAAGATTGTAGTCACGGTACTAAACCTTTCCAATTTTCGCAGATTTTGCACAAACCTTTAAAAAATATACACCGGATGTCCAATTTGACATAATCAGTTAGTTTATATGTTATGGACTCCAAAAATTTATTTTAATCAAATCAACAAAGAGTAAAATGGTAACTTCATAATTTTAACATTAAAAAAGGAATATAAAAAAAGGTTACACTATTCACCTTCTTTCCAAATAAAAAAAGGAAAATTTTCTCTCTTTTCTTTTTAATTATACATTTTTAGGTAAAAAATATTATATGTAAATTCAAAAAAATTTCTTATTTTTTAATCATACATTTTTCGTTAATCTGCTATTTCAAAATGCATTCTTAAAATAAAATTGAACTCAAATAAACCCTAAGAAAAAAACTATTATAAAAATAATGATTATACTGATTTAATATACTCCGAAGAATTCTTCAATACAATATCAAAGATTCTAATATTTGATATTTGTAAATAAATGGCCAATACTAAGAATATTACAGTTTTGTTACAATTAAGCTCTCGTTTGAGCCATATTAAAATTTTTATTTTCATTCTTCTACTCATTTTCAACCACATTTTCTTCAATAAAATAATATTTTTCATCATAACAAGAATTTTTTTTCAATTACACATTCTCCATCAATCTACTATTTCAAAATACATTTTTTCAAAATAATGTGGAAATCAAATTTGACATCAAGTATGACATTGTTGTGAGGTGACAGTTTTTTATATATTGATTTTAACAACACATTGAATAATCAATGACATTGATTTTGACACATTTTGAAGTGTCAAACTTAATGTACACAAATAATTTACAAGTAGTTTAATTCAAAATATTAACTTCTATTTTATTTGTATAAAAATTAGATTTTTAGAAAATTTAATAAAGAATATTGAAAATTGTGATTAAAAGTTAACAAAAATTGTGAATAACACGAAATATGTGGTTTAAAATGAGTTTGAAAAAATATAAATTTTAAGAGATGGGAGCTTAACAAGGTTAAAAATGAAATTAATTTTCACTTATTTTATTTCTCAATTAAGCCAAAGAAATCTTTAAGCCCTTGTTTGGGTTCTATTAAAATCAAAATTTGAGTAAAAGTATATTTTAGTAATTTTGTGAAGAATGCGTTATTAAAAATAAATTAAAAATTTGAATTTACGTGAAATATTATTTTATTAAAAAATATGTGATTACAAGCAGAAAAAAATACATTTAAATTTTAATGGAGCTAAAACATGGACTAAGTCGTTAAGCATATTTCCTGTCAATCGGGGAACCGTTAAAGACCAACTAGTCATAAATATAACGTAAAAACGGGAGGGTTCGGTACCTTAAAGTTAGAGAAATACTTAGAAAGTAAGTGTCAGAATTTCACACTCGAACGTTCCCAGCACGCTTTCTATCTGACTTCCTACCTAGACTGTGCCTGCAACGCGCTTTGGATCGAGTGAGCATGTTAATCAGAAATTACATAAATCTTAGCTGAAAATTGTGCAGATATTAAGGACTTGTCGGTCTTACTAAAAATAAAATAAATATTTAAATAAATAAAGCACTTTTATCATGGAACTAACTTTCTAATTGAAGTTCCCAACTTTCCCTTAAAAAATGCTGAAAAAAATAACTAAAAAATGGGGTTTTAGTTTTATAGGAAAATGATAGTGGACCACAAGGTGCACATAGTCTACACAATCCTTTTCAGGCGACAAACATGATCCTGTGAAGATTTTATTTCATTTTCATACTATAATATTTCTTTCTTAGTTAAGTTTTATTGGGCTAAGTGCCCTATTATCGTTTGATTGTACGAGTAAAATATCTGTGTTTCTTAGTCAACATAGGTTGGTTTGCAATTAATAAGGTTCAAATATCTCAATCATCATCTTACATTCTTTGATGCTACGATTCCATGTAATATAAAATAACCAATTTTCACTAGTAAAAAGAGATAATAAATATAGGGATAGGCATCTCGATAACCATATAATTCTTTGATACTATGATTTAAAGAGAATACTCCACGTAAAAGAGATGATAGTCAATTTCGGTAAGTTTGTCATTAATATGATTGAGAAACGTGATGTCTTGTTATGGCTATTAAATTGACCGAAGTAGCAAAATATTTATGTTAGATAGGATAATGACATTACTTAGTAATCATAATATGATATTATATACCTTAACTGCCGCAGTTTGATTTTTGTTTCATCCTAAGTATGGTAGGTTTAATGATTTGACAATCATTGTCAAAGATACATAACAAGTGGGATAAATAAATGAAATTCTTGAAAATTTGTCACGTCTCAAAAATGTATTCTTGCCCTAGCTAGTTGTCCTGATTTCCTTGAAATCAATCTTTTAAATTATTTGAAAATGCTAATAGTAATAGTGCCTTGCAGTTTAGGTCATTTCTCTGTTGCAAGTTAGGGACTTGACATTACCCATTCTTATCATGGCTTAGTTGAATAATGAAATTAATGCATTTAAATCAGTTGAGAGCAGGGATACCAAAAGATAGTGTGGTGGAACCAAGTACAGAGAAGATGAAGGCAACTTCCATTATCCCCCATAGGGCCCGGCCCGGCCCCCTCAACTTTATCTGCGAATATATAGGAGTGGGGTGAACCAATGGCCGCTGTGCCAAAATCAAATCAAATGTGATCTGTCTTTATCTCAATGCTTCTATCACTTTCTAATGTCTAGTAATTCAAAAGAAAATTAACTATTCATGCAGTGCCACTATTTTTCTTTTGAGTTTTCTTTCCCAGCTCATATTCTTTCTATCTTTATGCCTTTTTGCCTAGAGCCAAGTACAGTGCACTAATACAGTGCTATGCAGTATGCATGCACGTATTGATTTTCGCTAAAGCTTAGCCTTTTAGACGAAATTAATGCACCGCAAGAGTTACAGTAACGTCTTGATGTCCGATATGTGCAAATCAAAATTGGGCGGATCTTTACCGGACTGGAATGTGCTCACAAAAAGGTTATTCAATGTCATAACGTTTCTATTCACGGTACCTGATCGATTATTTTCTTAGTCATTTACTTTTAACAATAATAATTTGATAGAAAATATTACAATATTATAATTTAAAGTAAGCCCCTATTTGTATCACATTATTTTTAAGGGAAAAATGAATAATTTGACCCCCTTTTTTCAAAAAAAATTGGGTCCCACTATCACACAAGGACCTTGTGACAAGGTGGTCAAATATCTCGGCTGATGAATTATGCAACGGTAAAATTTCTTCTACAAATGGGAAACAAATAGGGTGTAATTAACAAGTGGCGGCTTTCACGGGAAATTTTCAAAAGAACAATTTCAACGAATTCTTTCTATTTCTTATTTTACTATTATTAAATTCTATGTATTCGACTACCCTTAAGAGTACATTGAATTCCGAAGTGAGGGAACTTGTAAGAACGAGCTCTTGGCGTTTGAGAAGAGACATATTTTTAGTAGTCTATTATATAAGGCTGACAGCTCTGAGTTATTATTAGCTAAATAGGAGGAAGAAAAAAAAACTAGAATACAAATTTGATAATGTCTAGTAGTTTGTTGAATATGTCCTCTCAAAACCCTATCCTGAATGGGATGAAATGGAGGCAACAAATAGTAATAAAGAGGAGGTGATAGGGGGGCCAATGAAACCTGTCAGGTTAAGCACCAGATCCAAAGTTTCAAGGAAGTATCTACTCGTAACTCGTGCGAGTGTATCTCAATCACGTGTTTATAATTGATTTATATTGTGTAAAAAAAAAATCGTGTAAAAAGCATTTTTTATAGATCGTTTTAGGTAGGCAACTAAGATTTTATCTGGTCGATTTTTCTTATGTGTTAATATATATTTAATTGTTTTAAGCTAGGGTCTTCTTCTAGTCGCGGGACGAAATCCGACAGCTTATTGCTGGCTTTGAATAATCAGCTCAGCAATGACTCTTTTGTGTGGTATTCATTCTCGTTCGACTCTTGGAATCGCATCTTGCATTTATTTGAAGTTTTTTAAAAAGTTGTTGAACTCCATGTACAATTTTTTCCTTATTTTTTTGTTGTTTTACCATTTTCTTTTATTTATTTAAATGGATAGGCAAATCTGTCATTTAGCCTAAACTTCATTTTTTTCTCACGCACATTTTCAATCATAAAATTTATTAGCTTTTTGTCAAAATCTAAATAAAGTATGGTGTTTAAGTAAACCAAATAAGGATTTAATGGTCAGATTAACTAATTAATTTGCTATATAATTAAAAGATAGAGAATTTAATTCATTCTACGAAGAGGTTGGGATAAATTTTTACATTTCGTAAAGATTGAGAACGAAAAGTGTAAATTTTCCATAATTGTATCGCACATTGTTAGACTAAAGTTTAGTTTGTAAATTTTTAAACAATCAACACAATTTCTTTACAAGTTTATTTTAAGGATGAGTTTATACAATAAAATTAATTACGAAATTTCATGATAGCATTTACACAGCAATTGAAATTTTGAACTACCACTACGATCATTACAAATTTATTTTATTCATATTCGGTGCATATTTATTAAATGAAAAATGAAGAAAAAAGGGGAATCCCTCGGGACTGAAATTGTGTCTTTTAATTCAAGTTGCTGCTTTGTATGATATCCAATCATGCAAGTGACTGCAGTCTAAAATCTTTGAGCTTGCTCAAACCGGCCAAATCTTTGTCCGGTTTTTTCATTTATCGATCAAGATAATAAAATATCGACGATGTGATAATTCATTCTCTCTCACATTTCTCTCCCTCTCCCCTATCCCCTCTCATAAAAATTGAACTGTCAAATCGCATTATTTTACATAAACTGTCAAATCATCGATATTTTATCATCATAATGATAAATAGTATTATTTTTTACTTATATGTCGTGTGCCGCTTTTCTTCACTAATTGAATGCCTATTGTTAATGAATTTTTCCTCATGTGCAGAAGAAATCCTCGTGTGACTAAAATATTGAAAACAAAAACCACCCACCACCCTATTGTGTCTATTCTGGTGCATTTCTGTGGCTGCAATTTCTGTACGTGTAGTGCAGTTCATTGTTAATTCTTCCAATATTTTCTATTTTTGGCAATAAATTTACGTTACTCTATGAATTTCTGTGCTCAAATTTGTACTGTCATTAATGCAACAAATTTACCAGGTTCAGTGTACTTTACTTGAAATGCGAAAAAGTGCAAATGATACTTTTTCTTTCCCGAAATATTTAATGAACGACGGAAAAGATCTCGATATCTATATTAAATACGCTGAACTTGTGCAAACAAGGTGGAGGAATATGGCTTGGCTAGCTAGTTATACAATTATTTTGCATTATTATATTTTACGCTTGTTTGGTGTAACTTTTTTTTTTTAAATAGATTTTGCAAAAAGTGATATTTTTGGAGAATGTGTTGTTAAAAAATAAGAAAAACGAGTTTAAGAAAAAAAAATGGATTTTTAAAAATATGTACCAAATAGGAGCTCTATGTTTCTGATGGAATACAAAACTATTTCTTTTCTCTTATACGTTTTGATCACCTTGTTTTGATTTTTCAAATCGAGAATCTAGGAATAGAGTGCACTCTAGCCATGTTGTACATGAATTTTTTGTAAGGGATTGGGGCCTAGTGATAAAAGTCAGGAATGATTGTTATAAATTGTGTTAAAAGTTTTATAAAGAGTGTCAAATGTGCTTCTTTAAGTTGATATAGATTGACAATGAAAAGTATGTTCGACTTTGCTTATAAGTTAAAAGAAGTGCCTTTTAAGCAACTCCAAACATGCTCGAGGAGCCACGGATAAGGATCGTCTAGAGAAGTAAACGAAAGAATTGAACCATTTGGATTAATATGTGAAACACTCAAAATAACACGATTTCTTTATGGATTTGATTAGGGATCGTAAAATTCTCCGTCCCCATGTAGTCCTCCAAAATTGTGTTTATTCTTTTAAATGTTATATACAACCGCTTCTAAATTATTAATGTTATTACATGTCGGTATCTTTTGAAAATCAAGATTTTCCAATGCAACATTGCAGCAATTTAAAGGATGATGAACTCGTTCTATCTCATCTCATAATTATAGGATAAATTCGTTTAAAGTTCATTGACATTAAAAAAATTAAAAAAAAAAAGTTTTAAACTAGGAGACAAGGAATGGGGAACCGATTTTTGACAAGACAACTAGGAGACAAACATTGTTCAATTGGATTAAAAATAATCTGCGAAAGATTAGGATTTTAGGCTTAGGGCAAACATTGGCACATGAAAATTTCGACATATTCACTACAACAAGACATGCTAAATCTCGAGCAATCTTAGATTAATTAAATAATCTATTCTATTTTTTAATACTAAAATATTTCCAATAAAATAAGTTATTAGCAACATTTGGAAAAAAGAAAAGAGTAGAAGTACGGGATTCGATTTATCGATTATTAACTTTATTGTGGTTATTTTTGTGAGTTTGATGATTGTTTTTTCTTTGTTATAAAAGGGGTTTCATTATTTTTTTATATTTATGAATTTACTAATAAAAAATGTGAAAATTTTTCATTTAGTGAAGAGAAGAATTGGATTTCACCAAAAGATAATTTAGAAAATTTTAATTTTAGTACCATGTCTAGAAGTTTGCGAGTCAGCAATAGTATTTGTCTTTTCTCAATGCTGGTGCTAATAATGGACTTAGCAGTAGAGCTTATGTACACATAAAAGCCCATAAAGTGTGCCAATAGTTAATGGGCCATCAAGATGGACTCTATATGGGCTGACTGAATTACGCCTAATACTTGATTGAAGTTAAAAATCAGAATAATAAAATACTATTTGTTCGTTTGGTATTTTTTGAAAAGTCATAAACTGCTTTTAAAACTAAATGTGTTTGAATAATTTTTTGTAAATGTTTTGTCTAGCTACAAGAAGCTGGCTTAAGTTAATTTTCTCAAAAAAAATTTTTAAAAAAAAAAAAAAAACCTTAGACAAGAAGTATAAGCAAAATTGCATTTTTTAAAAATGGTGATTAATTATTTATATAAACGACTAGTAAGACGCACGTGCCATAGTATAATTGGTTATATGATGGAGTAAATATAAAAAAAAAAAAAAAATTGTCTTAAGCATTAATTACATTAAACTTTAAAAACTTGAAATAATAATATGTGACAAAAATAATATTAAGAGATTTGATTCAAAACTTATTTTCTAGACTTTGCATTTGAAGGTCTCTCTGTTCTTTTTAAAAAAAGACAGTGCATAGATGATTATGTATTGATACCCTGCTAAAGAGATAATGAAGTTCAACCTAGTC